>ML112103.1:0-62741 GCA_003697995.1 Taxidea taxus jeffersonii
AAAACTTACCTTTATGCTGGAGAGAGTTGGGGGCACCACCTTAACCAAGTCATTAAATGTGACATTGGCAATAATGAGACAACCTGACATCATGTGCCTCTGAACAGAATGCCCTATAAAGTATTTGTCATCATGCATGAAACATGCTTGTAAATAGTGTTTAGAATGAATCTAATCAAGCCCCTAGACCTAATTTACAGTTTAAGAATGCATAATCCTTGAACATTCCTAGATTGAAAGCGAAAGCCTTTAAAGGGACATCTTAGGGAAAATGGGGAAATGTGAATATGGACTGGGTTATTAGATGATGTAAGATAATTACTGTTCATTTGGTTAGCTGTGATAATGGTACTGTAATTTCATTTACACACACAAACACACTTACACACTTTCATTTTAGAGTTTCCTATTTTTTATAGTTGCATGTTGAAATATTCAGGGATGAAGCGTCAATGTTGGAGACATATTCAAGTATGTCAGCAAAAAATGTAGATAATAGGCTTTATAGACTGACAGCTATAAGATAAATAAGGTCTGAAAGTGACTATAGTTGATGACTCTACTGTATAATTAAAATTTGTGAAGAGAGTAGAACTTAAATGTTCTCACAGAAATGCTTAAAAAAACCTATAATTCAAAGATTGTAGTAATGATTACACAACTGTATATTATTTGTTGAAATTACCAAATTGTACACTTACAACTGGTAAATTTTATTTTATGTAAGCTATACCATCATAAAACAAATTAAAAACAAAATACAAAGAGCTTCAACTCCCCCCAAGAAGAACACCTAGAGATAAAGTAAACTGGACAGCAATAGTAACTGCTGAATCCAGGTGGCATGAATATCCCTCTGGTATTGTTTCAACTTCTCCAAAAATCTGAATCATTGGCTAAGTTGAGAAAAAATAAGTAAAAATGACTTTAATAGAAGATATAACTACATAGCAGCCAGCCTTACAGAAGTAACAAATAGACTTCTTGATAGAAATAGTCATATTTAAATAAGGCAACCAGGGTGTTTGCTGCTAAAGAACAGTTTTCAGGTGAATGGAAGGATTCAAGGGAAACCTGAAGTAGGAGTAGGAACTGCCAACAGGAGAGCTGCTACAGAGAGAGAGCAGGAATCAGCCCGGGAGAAAATGAAGAGAGCAACATCACAACACTAGAGAATGGAACACCTTGGTATCAGTTCAGTCTTTGAGATCAGCAACTAAATTCTATTAACCTTCTCAACCTAACCCTTATTTCATGGTGTAATCTTAAAATCCTCTTTTGTACTTGAGACAAAAGTCATGCACAATGACAATTCATGTCATCAGTCCTCAGGGTCAAATACAGCCCACGTTGTCCCCAAGTCTAAGGTCGAGTCTATACAAATTAGTAGATTAATCATTTTCCTGTGAATTTGTAATGGTCAATTGTGAAACCACCACTGGGATTTCTAAGTATGGTGATTTCAGTCATCTTAATAATGGAGCTGATTGACTACCAAATCGCATCAGTCACCAGGCCATCAGCTTTTATTACCACAAGGAAAAATGAGTCAACTGAAAAAAGGTCAATTCAGCTGGGCCATGTAAACACTGTTAACTGCTTTTCTGGAATTACACCCTTGTCATCATACAAGAAAATACAGATACCCTGGTTACAGTAACAATGGGGTTCCACTATAACTGCCCTCTTACAATTAAATGCTAAAGATTCAACACATATCTACACCATTGCCTAGAGGTAGAAACTGTGGCTTCAGGTTCACAGCCTCATTTCAGAGATACTTCTGACTTTCAAAACTTATTCAGAGTGGGTACGGAGATAGGAAAAAGTCTAATTTTGTCTTCCAGATCTAGTCTAGCAGTATGTCTGTGAGGAAATAGAAAAACAGCGAGCCATATAATTTTACTTACTAGCTAGACAAGTTCTATCTGATCTGTGAGTCTGTTTTTTCACTTATAAAACAGAAATAACATACCTATAAAACAGAGCTGACTTACCGGCTCTGTCTGCCATAAAGGACTGATATGGTAGAATGAATATCTTGAAAAGAGTTTTCAAATAAAATAAATGAGTTTTAAAGTATTCTTTATTAGATTACGTTTTGTTTCAGGACTATTTATATTCTATTGTGCAACATGTAAGCAAATTCCATTTTTACTACCTAGGTACCTAGTGAAAAACAGTTTAGACAGAATCATCTATGTGGAATTCTTGTCAAAAACATCTACCTGAATCTAGTGAAACAATTAGTCAAAAACAGATGTGGGGACTGGGATGGACTTTTCCAAAATTTCAATATAATAAAAGACAAAAAAAGAAAAAGAGGCAGTGAGTGATGGGGCCAATTTAGATAAAAAGGAAACAATCAAAATACATGGTGGCCAGCTGCCAATTTGTGGTCCCTGATGGGGGTCTTGGATCAAACAATAAACAAACATTAGAAAGAACACTATAGGGACAATTGGGATAATTTGCTGTTTATATTAGATATTATTTTATCCGCAATAGATTTCTTGAGTGTGGTAATAATATTATGGTTATAAAAGAAATGTCCTTGTTTTTAGGAGAAACATGCTGATATATTTTAGGGAAGAAATGTTATACTGTTTGCTACTTACTTTCAAATGGTTCTGAAAAAAAATCTCAAACTACTTAAAGAGAAAGCAAATATGGGAAAATATTAACAACAGCTGAAAAATCCAGGTGAGGAGTATACTGCTGATCATTATTCTATTCTTTCAACTTTTCTGCACATCTGAAATTTTCAAAAGGTGGGGAAAAGCGGACACCATATAAACAAAACAAAACATGGGCAAGTAATGAAAAAAATTATATCACTTTTCCAATAATGAAAATATACTTTCATAAACCTAATTATCTAAACCTAAATAAATTCATCATGTTATGACTTCGACATTTACTATTTAAGAGTAACAGTAATCTTCCTAATATATAGAACAGATAAATTAAGTGGACTTAATTTAAAGGTCTCACTTAAGAATTTCCTTTAAGAAAAAGCAGTATAATTTCTAAAAGCAGGATGGAAACAGACCAAATGTTATTACTGGAAAAGATCAGAGAAATTAACCCAAGTCCTTATAGATTAGCAAACTAGTACACATATGTTTCTCAGGACATACAACTTTTATGTTTTTTTCAAAAGATGATTTAAAGTCAAGTAGAACATGTACAGTTACAAGAAGAAAAGAACATGTAGTTAACAGATGTGATGGCTCATACATTACCATAGTTTTCAATTCAACCACTCCAAAAGCAAGCAAGGTAGAACAACTAGAAACAATTAAGTACAAGCTATAGACAGAAAACACGATATTCTGCTCTAGAAATGCCATTAAAGTACTCCAGAGTAGGAATGCCAAAAAGGGGGGGGGTGGACAAGGCTTGGATAACAGATGAAGATAAATTTAAGATGATGGGATAAGTGTGTGTATGCTTTTGTGTGCATGTGTGTGTGCACATGTGTGTGCACCTGTGTGTGGAGGAGGGGGAGGGGTCAGGCTTTCCTGTTTTGACACAAGGATAGACAACTGCCCATCAATCCCATAAGAAATCAGGAAGTATTCTCAGGAATGTCTTTTTATGGGTTCATTTGAATATTAACTACAAAAAGCATCATTGTAATATGAGCTAACAATTTATGTTTATAATCTCTTAAATAAATTCATGAAAAATTTAAATATTAATGTGAAGTTACATTCTCTGTTTTAAAACCTATTTACTGGTATAGATTTCCAATTACTATGTTTTCTTAAGAAATATACAGTACTTCCTTTACCAGATTAGCTATGTAATGGAAGAAAAATAAGAAGATTAATTTATCTTTATGAACTGACCTATTTTTTAACTTTTTTATTTTTATTTTTTTAAGATTTTACTTATTTATTTGGAAGAGTGAGACAGAGATAGCAAGAGAGAGAGCACAAGCAGGAAGGAGAGAGAGAAAGCTGAGCTGAAAGCAGATGCTTAACCAACTGAACCACCCAGACACTCCTGAACTAATCTATTTTAGCAGTCCTCTTTTGTCCATAAAATGGTAACAATGTGAATTGTATAGAAAAGAACAAACTTTATAAAATGTTGTGTCTTTATTTTTAAAATAACATTTTATTTACCTTGTTAATGGACACTACCAAAGCTGGTTCCACTTTAGCTTCAATTTCTTCTGGAGCATAAAAGCAATAGAGTTTACCTCCTCTTAAAACACAATACAACCTTCTCCAACTAATTAGGCTTTCTTCTGTTTGCTGAAAAAAAATTCAAGAAGCCATTAACCTTAATCATTATTTACCATCATTAAATTCAACAAAATATTTCAATTATTAAAGTTATATTAATTTTTAAAAAATTCAGATGTGATAGAGTTACCCATTAATTTAGTGTGCAATAAGTCAACAGTCCAAAATCAGAGTAAGCTAATATCATAGAAGAAGGGTTCGAAATTCTCAAAAACATTAAGCAAAATGGAGGCAATGATTACCACATAACTTTTACACACATAAAATCATAAATCAATGCAGTTTTAGAAAAGCTAGTCTATTCAAAATTAGTGCTTAAAATTCCAGGGCAATCCATCTAATGACACAAAAATTATAAAAATAACTCAATATTCAAAATATAATTTTCCCTTACTGTTCTCAGAACACTAGAAAATGTTGACTACCCTTTAAGAATGCAAATTTTCTTTCCTCCTAATGGAATTTTTTTTAAAAAAAGTTATTGATTCATTGAAGCCCATAATTAATTATTTACAGACTATAAATAAGTCTGGTTATAAATAAATCAGGAGTAGGTGGCACAGAGGCAGCTTTGGAAGCCCAGAGGCCTAAAACTGTGCCAAAAGCTGTTTGCCAGAAAGGCCGTTCTGTGAAAGGTGTGGAACAGTCCTCATCTGCTTCCACAAGGAGTCCTCTGTGGCTGCTTATCCTGTTCCTGCTGTTATGAAGCAGAGGAACGTGGAGAGGTAGCTCCTTGGCCGTCAAAACTGCACTGGAACCCTCCCCTTCCCACCTTCTCGCCCTCAACCCCTTCTATGTCTAACATGGAGAAAACTACCATTTAAAAGAAGACTTTAAAAAATACTTATTGTCAGAAGGCGAAACAACTGCCAGTATATTAAGATCTAGATTGCAGCTATAATTGTATGATATGTAAAGTCCTCCAACCTGCTGATTAAGAAATCCTGCAAATGCATCCTCAGCCATACAAGCTGGCTGGGCGACTAGGCGGCAGCACATGTTGCCATATAAGGGAAGCCAAAATGAAGACTCCTCTATTTAAACAAGATAGAAAAAAAAAAAAATCAAGTTATAAACATGTTTATTTAAGGTCATTATACATTATTTTTTCTTTTTGCAATTTTTTTTTTTTTTTTGCTTTATGTAAGAAGATATGTAAAGGTTCATCCTACTCAAATACCAGTGCCATAGTTAATGACAAAATCAAATATGAGAAAGTAGACAGGATAAGATGATATTAAACTGACAGTTTATAAAATGCTTTCACCTAGAATAGACACAGAACTTTTAGTTTCTTGATCTCTCATTTGATCTTAAAGTATTTAATCTATGGAGATAGTTCAGGGCATATAAGTAAACTTATCTAATACAAAAAAAATCTAACAAAATGATTTTTGTACATCAAATTCTACTTTTTGCTCTGATTTTCATTATAATAGCCAGCAAAGTGATCCTCTAAATAAAACATTTGAGAGCACAATTTCATGATAATACTTTAATAAGCCTTTTGGCTCTTCTTCTTCCCCTTCTCTTACTGAACATTAGGTGGAGCCCACAAAGATGGGCAGACTCTGTGCCTGGGGTTGTGGGAGGAGCTATGGTGTGCCAGAGTAAGGGGCTATAGCCAGGCAGGATGAGGAGGGTGAGCAGGAGAGCTGCCAGGCATGCGGTGTCAGAGTCTGAATGGGCTGAGGAAGATGGATGACATGGGACAATCTCTCCTCAGGAGTTGCCTGGGGTGGGGGGGGTCAAGGCCCAAGCACAATGAGGAGCATCTACATGGTGTGGCTGCCCAGCGTGAGGTATCAGAACCCAAAGGATAAGGAGAGTGTACACATTTGGCAGGTGACTCAGCCATGGGAGAGCAGTGAGGACACAATCCATAATTCAGTGACCCAGAACAGTGTGGCAGAGCCCAGTGAGAAGGATATCTGAGAAGAGGCACAGGGCATGGGGTGTCAGAGCACAGGTAGGCTGAGGGGGTGTCCACATGGGGTTTAGGAAAGGGCAGCTAGGCATGGGAACTTAAAGCTTGAGAAAGAATAGGCCTATGTGGGCTGTATAAGCCTCAGCAAGGTAAGGAATGCCCACATGCGGCAAGGGACAATCTAGAATGAGGAGTCAGAGCTCAAGCAAGGAGAAGAGAGCATCCATACAGGAGAGAGAGAATGGTTGCTTTCAGGAAGACTGATCAAAGAAAATGTAATTAAAGGTAATAGAACACCATTTTCTCTCTGTCAGAAAGAGGAGTTAACAAATGTGTATATGAACTCTGTACTGCTGGGATTAGAATTGGAGGCACTGGTGTGGACTCATGGTTTCCAAAATACAGATTAAAAAATTCAAGACACCATATGCGCATAAGTGTAGCTGTGTCCACTGAGAGGGCCTGGGGAAAGCAATAGTAGTGCTCTAATACCAATGAGTGGACCTAGAGCACAGACCATATCTTCTAAATATTATTTCCTTTAAAAAAGAACTGGCATTCCTTGGAGAAATGAGTGGTTCCAAGGTTGGGGCTCAGAAAGTACCTGACAAGCCTGAAATATCTTGTTACACCATAAAGCAAGAACTACTCAATGAATGATGAGAATACTGTCAAAAAAAACATCAGAACCCATCTTGAATGTGCTCCCATTGGCCAAAATGGAGACAATCTGAACCTTATAATAAACAATATCAACAGATTTTGATGCACTGAATAAAACAGAAAAACATAAGTCCATACTAATATAAATAAATCAATAAGTAAACTGAAAGACCAATAAGAAATACACTTACAGAGTTTCAAGACACTCCCCTCTTCTACACAAAGTAGGTATTAATTGCAAAGGGGAAACAGGAGTAACTTTACAAGAGAAGGTGGGTAGACACCACACTAATCAAGTGTTCAAAGTGAAAATCATAATCAAATTATATGCCATTTGACAGAATGCAATGAGAACTTACCATCAATTTCTGCCAAAGATGCATATCCTAAATCTCACCTCAAGAAAACATCAGACAAATCCAAATTTAGGGACATTCTACAAAATAACTGACTATGATGTTTAAAAATGTCAAGGTTATAAATGCCAAAAAAAAGAAAAGACAGAAAAACTGGTCCAGTTTGAAAGAAACTGGAAGAAGCATGATAATTAAATGCAATGTATGATTTGTATGGTTCTGCACTGGATCCTTTTGTCATGAAAGACATTATTGGGACAATAAGCAACACTTTAATAGGGTCTCATGATTAAATGGTGGTAATGTATTAATATTCATTTCCTGACTTGATAAGTGGTAGTGATGTAGTCGATGTCCTGTTAGTAGGAAATACATATTAATATATTTGGGGTAATGGAGAACCATGTAAACACCTTGCTGTCATGTATTTTGAGGGGGAAGATCTTGACATTTGACTTGTAACTTCTCTATAAGTTTGCAATTGTTTTAAAAAGTTCTTTCAAAGAACATTAAGATATTCCTTCTAAAGTAGTGTGTAGGTAGGCATAGAGCCTTCACATTTACATAATTCTGTGTGTTAGGGCATAAATAAAAACTCAATATATCAATTGCCCACACTCAACCACACAAAAGTGATTTTCAAAGTTTTTACTGCATCCCTGTTGGTAATGACTATAAAATGGTTAGCCAGTGGCTCTCACTATCATTGACCCAAAAGTCTTAACTCTGGAAAATAAAACATTTTTAGGTAAAAATACAATTATATAATATATATAGATGCCATGCCAAGTTTTGGTATATCAATTATATGAAAAAGACCAGCCTAAATGAAGTATACAAAATAAAACAAAAAAGTTTTTAACAACTTGCTTGCTCATTGTTCTACTATAGAATAGAGCACAACGAATTGTCTGGAACTATTCAAATCTTTTTTTATTAATACCTTGGTAAAGCTGCTATCATTCAGAAATAAAGGGTTTGACCTGGGAGAAATAAATGCATAAATACAATAAAGACAATGATTCCAAAACACAGGCATAAATAAATAAATATGTGAGAATCTCCTTTCTTAAAATAGGCAGGAAATGAAATAAAAATTGTATAAAAGCAGGCATCTGAGTAATACATCTGAAATCAACTTTATGATTTGTGAATTTAATGTTTGAAAGCAAATTTCTTTATATAGCAATCCCAGATTTATGAATGGCTTATGTTCCAAATATCTGTAAGCTAGTTGTATTTAAGTTAGGATGTTCTTTCTAAAAAAATAGGATTGTAAATGATGATTAGTTTTTCAGATGAGTTCATGAAATTATCCAATCAATAATGTATCTGGAACCTAAATACCACATGTAACAGTGGGCTTCTCTGGTAAAATAAGTTTAGGTTTCATAGCATGCAGAGAAAAATAATTTCTTCCTGATTACAGTCCTTAAAAAGGGATATTGGATGTAGAATTCCTTTTTCTACAGACCTCTTAACACACTGCAATCACCTGTCCCTTCTAACCTAGGTTTCTTTACAGTTCAGGACCCCTGTGGAATGAAGCAGAGTCACAGCTGCTTCTCCTGATGTCTGAAAAAAAAACATGGCATCTAGACTAGTCACTTCACTTAGCTGAGTATCAAGTCTTCATTTTTAAAAATACTACCTTCTTAGGTAGGAGGGTTATTGTGAAAACCAAGCAAAATAAAGTGTAAATGCCATCTATCATTATGTCTGTCACACAGTAGCTGCTTCTCGTAATTTCAAATCCAGGGCATTCTCACTCTCAAAACCACACCCTTTCCATTTTCAGAGCTGCCTCCGTCCTTGTGCAACATATCTAATCAAATTACTTAATTCTTCTTTTCTAACCAAGGGCAGCATTAGAACAAGATGAAACAGGAAGTGAAAAAGCAATTTGACTTTTCACTATTTAAAGATTTTATCTAATTCATTTGTAGTTTCAAATGTGGAAAAAAATGGTGTTTAAAAATGACAGCAACAACAAAAACAAAATACAGGCAAGGGAAAGAATCCAGATAACATCTCAGTTCCGTGTGAGTCAATCTTCACAATGTGGTTTCATTGTTTTATAAAAAGCACAAAAATTTCTTGATGATAAAGATATCATTTTAGCTTTTCAATGATCAAGAATAATAAAATTGAGTTATAAATTTTTAAGAACTCATATTTCCTCTTGATTTTATAGACACTGACATAACTTTATTTAGGAAAACCCATTGTATTAACATAGATTTAAAGTAATGAATAAATTTGAGGATGGCTTTTTCTGTATAAAATTGTTTCCTTTAAGTTACAATATTTCTTCTTTTTCAAAATATGACTGATTTCCAAGATTTTAATTTACACACACTCCTAAGAATATACATACATATTACATAAGAGGCATACAGGTTACTATTTCTTAAAATTTTTTCTGTGGAGTCCACAAGTTTCAAAGTCAACAGTTCTCAGGTGTTATTATTTTAAGCATAAGTCTTCTCCCAGTCTTTAATGTGTTGGTCTGGACTGTGTTTCTTTAAAACAGAGCCATGCTGCACAGTTCCCATGCTGATCTGCCTTATGAGCATTTTATTAAATAAGGATCTAGTAATATCTTACAGAACACTGAAGACAACCGAGGAATCACTGCTAAATTAATGCTTCCTTTATCAATTGTTTTCCTTTCTACAACTTTTCAGATGATTTGGTTGAAAGAATGGAGCTTTTCATCATCAGTTCCATTATTCACACATCACAGTGTTTTGAGTCTGTAGATGCTTTAGCAGCATCATCCCTGACCAGAAAGCAGAGCAAGAAGAGCACAGCCTGTCCTGGATTATTTAAACTCTGGCTCATTCACTTGCTAGCTATAGGATATAACATGTTATGTTCTCTATGCTACAAGGCACCCATCTGTAAAATGTAAATGACAATAAAATGAGGAACTTGTGAAGGTCACAGAGCTAGCCAGTGGTAGGACTAGAATAAGAGTCCAAGACTGATGACTCTGCAGTCCAGACTATAAATCATTTCATTGTAATGTTTCTTGATAGATACATCTCACAGATACTAGGAATGAAAACTGATGCAAAGTGTTTATTTATTTACATTTTGTTGTGATAAGAACACCTAACAGGAGATCTATCTTCTTACCAGATTTCTAGTGCACAATACAGTACTTTTAACAATAGGCAGTAGTACATTGTACAGCAGATCTCTAGGACTTATCCATCTTGCATACCTGAAATTTTATACCTGTTAATTAGCAGCTCCTTCTTGCCCCTGGTAGCTACCATTCTACTCCTGCTTCTTTGACTCTATCTTAGCTACCTCATATTAGTGGAGTCAGGCAGTATCTGTCCTTCTGTGACTGGCTATTTCAGTTAGCATGATGCCTTCAAGGTGCATTCATGTTGCCACATACTGCAGAATTTTATTCCTTTTTAAGGCTGAATAATATTTCACACAGCAGTGTCTGCTGCATAATAGACCCTCAAAGTATGATGGCAATATTGATAATTCTAGACAACTGACACAAATGAAATGACAATAAACTCCATCTGTCAGATTTTCTGATAAAATTGATAATGCTAATACTATTACAGATTTCAAGTTTTGGGTGATGAGAGGCTAGATTGTTCAGATCAATCTTCCCACTGAAAAGTGCTGAAAATGCTGAATCAAATAAACTTAAAAAATTTTCCCAGAGCAACAAAGAGGTAACAAGACCATAAGAAATTACCAGTACAAATTTGATAAACGATAATGAGTGAGTTAAGTGAGCACAGAAGCTGTGTTTGTCTTGAGAGCATTTGCCAATCCCAACAAGTCTGAATTTATGATTTAATGATCCTGCAAGATAAGGAAGCAGAACAGAAATCAAATTCTAGGGATTGAACAATGCAACTAGTTTAATGGGAGATCCTCCCCATGCTAGGCTGATATCCTGAAGGAATCACCATGGTAATGGTAATGTTGAAAAAGAAATAATCCATGCCCAGGATTCTCAATGCCTTCAAGTGGGGGATAAGAGGGGTTCAAAGAAACTCAGACATGATCTTTGGATAAAGCAGTCCTAAACTGATAGTCCCCCCAGGTGCCTGCCAGAAGCAAACAGAAACATCAAGCATCAATTTATTCCTGTATGTAAACTTTAGATTATAAGGACAAGTATATGAAAACATTCAAGGAATTGAGACATCATGAGAACCACTAGAAAAAGACAACAGAAACAGATCCAGAAAGATATTATAGGTCTGAATTATTAGTCATAGACTATAAAACAGGCTTTTCACTAAAAACCTATATGATAACATTGACAATGCATGCAAGAAATACAAAGTTCCCAAGCAAACCTGAAAAAGTCAAATAGAAACTTCTAGAGCTGAGAAATATAAGAACAGAAATAAAGAACTCTTGGTATATAGGTTTAACAGCAGATCAGACAGAATAAGGGAGAGAATAAGGGAAATAGAAGATAGTTCATAAAACAACCCAGAAAAGCATTAAAGACAGACAAAAAGATGAAAAGTACATCATAAAGAGTAAGAAACGTAGAGGATAAAGCCAGAAAGATGGACATAGGTTTAACAGGAATGCTAGGAGAAAAGCAAGAGAATGGAACAAAGGCTCTCTGAATAGAAAAGTGAAATTTTTGTCCAGAACTAATGAAAGACACCAATCAGTAATTTTAAGAAGTTAAAGGAGTTCCAAAAGCAGCATAAATGAAATTAAATTCTATGCCTGTATCATAATGAAACTTCAGAAAACCAAAGACAAAGAGAAAATAAAGTTCCTTTCCAAAAGTGACACACTGACAAACGATTTTCAACAGCTAGTAAAAGAAGCCAGAAGACAGTGCAATTATATCTTTAATATTCAAAAAGAAAAAAAATGAAACTGCCAAAATCCTATATCCTGTAAAAGATGCCTTTCAAGAATGAAGCAAAATAGAGTCATCTTCAGACAAACACAAGAACAAAAAAGTATACCAGTGGAACACACTAAAATAAATTCTAAGGCTTATACTTTGAACATAAGGAAAGTGATATCACACATGAGATATAAGGTACAAGTGATACACAGAAACTTATAGATAAATCTAAATAAACATAATATGTATAAGATATTTTGTGAAATTTAAAAATCAAATAGAACTATAATATATAACAATAGTACACAGGTCAGAGAAATGGAGTTTAACTGTTTGAAAGTCCTTGTATTGTCTAAGAAAAGAGTAAAACTATCTTTTAATTTTAGGCTCTAATAAGTATTATTAATGACATTTCTAGCAGTAATTTCTTAAAGATGAGAAAAAGAATTATAACTTTACTTTGAACAAGGAAAAAGTGAAAATGATAAAATTATCAATCCTTAAAAAGGCAACAAAGAATAGAAAAACACATGATATGTGCAAGATCAACAGCAAACAAAGAATATGATGGTAGAGTTAAGCTCAAATATTTAATATCATATAATATAGCTTATAAACTATTTGGTATCAAGTGTAAAATGACTAAATGTTCCATTAAAAACACAAAGATTGTCAAATTGGATAAAAATTAAAATTCAGTATATAATCCTGTTTGAAGAGGCATATCTACATTATAAAAATAAGTACAGTTTAAGGTAAAAGAGTGGAAGAAAATTGTGTATCAGCAGCTCCTGGGTGGCTCAGTTGGTTAAATGTCCAATTCTGGATTTCAGCTTAGGTCTTGACCTCAGAGTTGTGAGTTCAAGCCCAATATTGGGCTCCAGTGTGGCATCCTCTTAAAAAAACATTGTGCATATCAAA
This sequence comes from Taxidea taxus jeffersonii, assembly GCA_003697995.1. NCBI lineage: Eukaryota > Metazoa > Chordata > Mammalia > Carnivora > Mustelidae > Taxidea > Taxidea taxus. The sequence continues at coordinate 12,985 of ML112103.1, forward strand.
TATCAAAGGCTCAAATAATATAAAGCAAAAATAGATGTAACTGTGAGAACTAGAAAACTCTACAATCACAGAGGATTTTATCACATCTCTCATAGTAATATAGAGTATATAGACCATAATAATTATTTCTAACAAATAATTGGAATATATAGAACAGACCACTGAATAAAAACACTGACAAACCTACTGCAAGAATGATAATAAAAAGACAAGAGAATGTACAAAAAGCCAGTATCAAATAGAAAGGAGGGACATCACTATAGATGCTGAGGAAATTCAATAAAGCTATCATTAAGAAGTTAATGCTTATGAACCTCAAATTTTTATTTTATGTTTTATTTTGTTATTTTTTTTGAGAGAGAAAGAGAGAGAGAGAGCATGCACATGTCCAAGTGGTTGTGGGGAGGGGGGATAGAGAGACTCCTAAGTAGGCTCCATGCTCAGCAAGGAGGCCAACACGGGGCTCAATCTCACAACCCTGAGATCATGACGTGAGCCAAAATCAAGAATTAGATGCTTAACTGGCTGAGACACCCATGTTCCCTAATGAACCTCAAATTTTACCTAAAAAACCTTATAACCATTCAAAATAATTGAATAAAAGGTAAATAATAGTGATATAGCCATACAATGAAATACTATAAGCAATATGGTATATATACTGCATATACAGAATGAACAAAAACCAAGTTGCTAAGAAGACATAATGTGATTTTATCCATACAAAGTTCAAACCAGAAAAAATTATTGAGAGACGCACACATAGGTGGTAAAACCAAAAATAAATGCAAGAAAGTGAAATACCATAAAAATTGGGACACATTTATACCTAGAATAATTAAGAAGTAATGTTGGCAATGTTCTTTCTTGACATGAAGGTAGTTATGCATATATTCATCTCAAAATTATTTGTTACATTGTACATTTATATTTTAAGAACTTCTCTGTATTTTTTTAAATTTTTTATTTTTTTATAAACATATAATGTAACCCCAACTTCTCTGTATTTTTAATGTAATTTTTAGAGCAAAACTTTAAAAATATTGTTGTAAAATCATCTATTTCATCTTTACAACCATAAGTACAAAGTAAGGTTATACAAAATTTTCTATATTCTGCTTCAGAAAACAGACAAGAATAAATGACCCAAATTATATTTCTAAACTAGTTTGCCATCACCACTCTGTATTTTTTCTTACAAGTAACATAATTTGGGAGAATGGAGAATGCTCATGTTAAATTTTACGAACCTTTCTAATTACTTAGCTCCCTTCTTCAATTTGTTATATATAACTACAACTACCACTATCTCCAGAAAGAAAAGGGTTCAGATTAATTCAGCCCTACCTTCTCTTACATACTCTGTTTCTACCAAAAGGAGGTTTGGCTTCCTCAATTTCAACTTTAAAAATAAGACAGGTCTTTGACTGCCAACTAGAGGGGTGGTAAAGTAATCAATTTCAAGTCAAAGACAAAGATTCAGAAACCACAAAACCTTTCTGTCCTCACTAAGTGAGACTCACAAACAAATCTCTGGCAAATGGCATGGAAAAAGGAAAATGTTTTTCTTGTTTTGGGAAAAGGGATAGGAAGAACGCATGCTTATGTTACTTAAGCCAACATCTGCTTCAGAGGAGCATATTAAAATTAGAAATTATTACTGTCTCATTATCTATTAACATAACATGTAATAAGTAAAATATAGACTGTACTCACCATTTCCATTAATAGACAGATTATGGGTCTTGAAGCTATCCTCAGCACTTTCCAAGGTCAAAGTAGTATGAGCTAGCAAATTATACTTTGCAGCACTAGTAGTAGGGAGAAATAATACATACTTTGAGTATTTTAGTATATTTTCTACTACATAAAATATTTAGGTATTCAATAACAGAAAATAAACAACCTGATTAAAAAAGAGGCTAAGGTCTTGAATAGACATTTCTCCAAAGAAGATAAAGATGGCCAATAAAAACACAAAAAATGCTCAAGATCATGAATCATTAGGAAAATGCAAATCAAAACCATGAGTGGGGCTCCTGGGTGGCTCAGTCAGTTGAACATCTGACTCCCAGCTTCAGCTCAGGTCATTATCTCAGGATTGTCAGATTGTGCTTCACATCCAACTCTGTGTTCAGTCAGCATGAAGTCTGCTTGAGATTCTCTGGCTCTCCCTCTGCCTTTCTCCACATCATGTACACTCGTGTGCTCTCTCTCTCTCTCAAATAAATAAATATGTTAACATTAAGATAAAAAAATACAATGACACTACTTCACATCCATTAGGATGGCTTTTATTAATTAAAAAAAAACCTGAAAAAAAGTGTTGGCTAGACTGTGGACAAATTTGTAACACTGTGCATTGCTAATGAGAAAGTAAAATACTGCAGCCACTATGGAAAATGTACAGTGGTTCCTCAAAAAATTAGAAATAGAATTACCATATGATTCAGCAATTCCACTTCTGGATATATGCCCAAAAGAATTTAAAGTAGTGATTCAAATGGATATGTGTACACCTGTATAAATAGCAGCATTACTCACAACTCATAACAGCCAAACAGCAGAAGAAGGTCAACTGTCCATTCAAAGGATGAAGGGATAAATAAAATGTGGTACATACATACAATGGAGTATTCTTCAGCCTTAAAAGGGAAGGAAATTCTGACACAGGCTACAACACGAATTAACCTTCAAGACCTTATGCTAAGTGAAATAAACCAATGATGAAAGGACAAATAATGCTTGATTCCACGTGTAAAGTCCGTGGAGTAGTCTAATTCGTAGAAACAAATAAGTCGAGTTGAAGGTTGCCAGTGGCTGCGTGGCAGGGGAGCGGGGTGTTATTGTTTATTGGGCATAGAATTTCAGTCTGTAAAGACAAAAAAGTTCTGGGGATGGGTGATGAGGATAGTTGCACAACACTGTGAATGTACTTAATGTCACTGAACTATACTATACTAAACAAACTATAGTATGTTTATCTCTTTATGCTGTTTTATCTTAAGAAAATCTGCAAGTTGGGACGCCTGGGTGGCTCAGTTGGTTAAGTGGCTGCCTTCGGCTCAGGTCATGATCCCAGTGTCCTGGGATCGAGTCCCACATCGGGCTCCTTGCTCGGCAGGGAGCCTGCTTCTCCCTCTGCCTCTGCCTGCCTCTCTGTCTGCCTGTGCTCGCTCTCTCTCTAACTAATGAATAAATAAAATCTTAAAAAAAAATTTAAAAAAAAAAAAAAAAGAAAATCTGCAAGTTATTTGGTTTAACTCACACATGTTTCTCTGAATGATCTCCATTCATTCAAAAATATTAACTGAACACCTAAAATGTGCCAAGTTCTATGCAAGGTGATGGGGTATTTGGAAAACGTAAGCAGAGGGTAAATTAAACAGAGGTATTTGTAAGTTATAATGCAACCTTTTCTATGAAGCAAAGGGGATAAGAAAACTGAGGATCTGTTAAGCAGGAGAAACAGGAAAGGACTCTCTAAGGGGTAATGGTGATGCTCTCATAAGAAGAGGGAATCAAGCAAAGAATGTGGGAAAACATTCCAAGCTGAGAGGGCTGAAAGAAGAGCAATGTGGCTGGAGCATAGGGAGCAAGTGGGAAACACCACTTCTTCTTCTGGTTTACCAACTTCAAAGATTTGGAGTTTTCATTCATCATATGGGAAAATGGAGGACTTCATTACTAATTCCACTTTTTTCATGATAGTCCCCTTTATGCTACTTGTGTTAAAATAGCACTCTTGCCAAAGTATCTAAAAATTTTGAGGTTAAATTTCATATCCTGGTACTCTGCGGTGATAAAAAGTGAATTTTCCTTCAATGATAATTCTATTTTCTGTGCTAAAAGTCTCGATGTTATTTCAAGAATTTTTCTTGGTTTTATTTATTTTCTAAATTAGTAAAACCTCAACATTCAAAATATCAGAAAGCATGTTAAAATGAGACAAGGAATATAGACAGAGAAGACAGACAAGGAAAAGTTTGATGGGAATTTTTATTAATTGTGCCAAGTGATATGTTTCATAAACCTCTGTCTCATACGAAATCTTTACTAGAATCTCTACTATAAAGAAAAGTATGTATACAGGTAGTAGGTGTGCAATGCATACTCTACAGAATGTTAGAGAGGTTGGAGAATACCTGTTGGTTTGTTTTCCTCTCCAGTTTTATTGAGAAATAATGGAAATACTTTACTGTATAAGTACAGCATATGGCCTGATTTATCTTGCCTTTTAATATATAACTACCATAGACTAGAGATATCTCTCAATACCCAGTGACTTTTATCAGTGTTTATATAGGGAAATTTATGTCTCTGTCTCCAAAACTCAACAAAAAATTTTTAACAAAGTGATGTATGACTAAATTTCAAGCTACATCCTGAATACAACTGGTATAATGTCAGACTTCTGTGCAGACTTCTGGAAAGTTTACTAAGCACCAGCAAATCTCCACTGTTGCAAGAGCTAATAGGCAACAGCCTCGCACTCAATGTGGGCCAGTCTCTGCTATTACTCACTTAGCCTGGGTTTCTATAGTTAGCTCTTCCATAGTTAGCTCTTACTTTTCTCTAATGTTACACAATGAGTCCTTCCCCGCCCCCCAAAAAGTTGAGAAAATATTAATGAAAACTGTGGAGAAACACGTCAAAGCAACTGAGAACAGCTTAAAATGGAAGAGCAAATACGATTACATACAAAGTGCCTACTAATAATCACTAACCGTTTGGTGATGAGGGCCTAATATGTTAAGTATTAGCTCAACATGATAATTTGTCCCTGATATATACGTTTTACAGGACTACATTATAACTTCCCTCACTTAAAATAAAGAAGATTAGGCTCCCTACTGGCATTTTAGGGCAGTGTTTTATCTTCAGGAACAGGTGATTGTCAACAAGCAGGGAAGTGATGCGAGAGAGAGATGCTAGGTGTGTGTGAAAAACCACAAGCCCGATGTGGCTAGAGTATGATGAAGGAGAAGGAAAGATGTCCCAAATGTAAGTAAGAGGCAGACCCTGCACATAGTAGTGCTTTGTCAGGTATACTAAGGACAATGGATTTTCTTGTGAGTGAGATGGGAGCAAATGGTAGGCTGGAGCAGAGGCATGCACTATGATGTGACTTGTATCTTTAAACAATCCTTCTGGCTGCCATGTGCAGAACAGACCACAGGGGTTAAGAGTGAAAATGGACACCGACTAGAAAGCTTTTGCAGCTGACCTGACTGCAGGTCAAAGAGCTGATGCAGACCTGGAATAGGGTGGTAGCTGGTGAGCTAGGGAGAAGAGGCAAGATTCTTGATACATTCTTGAAGTTGACCCAATGTGGACATGGGAGGTGAAAAAAAAAAAAAAAGGTCTGAAAACAACTCCGAGGCTTTTGGCCTAAGCAACCAGAAAAATGGAATAGTTATTACACTGCAGTGAGGCTAACAGAAGAATAGATATGGGAAATATGAATTTAGTTGTGGACAAAGTCAAGTTTAAAATTGTTCTAGATATCTAGATGGGTTGTAGGGTAGGCAGCTGGACATCTCAATCTGGAGTTAAGAGAAGAAAAAGTATGGAAGAATTAAATTTGGGAGTTACTAGTGTATAAATGAAATTTAATTAAAGTTAGAAAGTCAAGTGAAGTCCAAGGACTGAACAATAAGACACACTTCATCATTAGAGATCAAGTTGAAGAGCAATGAAAAAAGGAGGCAGGTAAGGAACAGTTAGAGGTAGAGGAAAAACCAGGGAAGTGGATCCTAGAAGGGAAATTAACAGAAATGGTCCAAGAGAGAGTAAGAGGAGAGGAAGTGGAGGTAAGGAATATAGAAAACCTTTCTATAAAGGGTAGCTGTCAAATGGGGAAGTACAAATGGGAATTATTTCAGCATGCTTTGTGTTGGTAGCAACGATGCAGTAAAAAAACATAAAAAAAAAACACCTGATGATGGGGAGCAAGGGATATGCACAGGAGCTTACTTCTAAGTCGTTCAGAAGATGGGATCCAGCACACAAGAAGGTGGCCTTAGATGAGGCAGAGTTCCCAAGGAAGGAAAGCAGCAAATAAAAATACAAATGCGGACAGGCTAATAGATTTGGCAGATGGAAGATATGTAAGTTCTCTCCTGACTGCTTCAGTAGTATCCGTGATGGGTGAAACAAAGTCATCAGCTTTGAATAAGGAGTAGAGAGGAGGGAGAATCGGAGTTTTCAGAAGAGACAGTAATATGATGTGAAATAACTTCCCTGAAGAGAGGCAAAGTGGAAGGCTATGGAAACTCAGTAGGATTGCTCTCATACTGAGAACTCAGTTAAGGTAAGTGATCGTGATCATGTGTCTAAAGGGAGACCAGTAACTATGACTCTTTTTCTCCAGCTTCCTCATCTATTTCTCATGAGTGCAGGTGCAGAGGAGCTCAAAGGAGGATTTAACCAAGGTTGGAGTTTTTCCAAGGTAAGTATGATAACGAGAAAAAGGCTAGGGAAGAATAAAGTGGTTAATCATGGAGTCAAACCTAAGTTCGAATCAGACTGCTAAAGGGAGCGAGCTGGAAATGTGGGAGGTGGTGGATAAAGTGGGATACCAGCTAACAAGGTGGTAGAGGGTGTGCAATTATTTGTCACAAGGCCTAGGGCACAATTATAGAGCGGAGGACTGAAATAGGCAGAAGGACAAGATCACTGGAGATGGGGGGTCATGAAACTGAGAGGTCAAGGTATTAGATGAATAGACTACATGTCTTTTTTAAGTCCATCAAGAAAAATACCTGAAATAGTAGGAGGCCAGGAAAGGGAGAGAAAGAGAATGAAGATACTTTTTATGTTTCAGAATGACACTGTAATTTATTCTTACTAACCACTAAAAACATTCAAATATTCTTCACTTCAAGAATAGCATCAATTCAATACATAATATAATACAAAATACTGCTATTAGTGTGCACAGGAAGCAGCTGGTTATAGGCTGTGCCTTTATGCCAAGCGCACTGAGGAGGTGATATGTTCAGAAAGCAACTTGTATGACAGAACAGGCTAAAATCATGTGATGAGTGAGGTGTATGTTCGAATTTTTTCTCAGGCCTTAAGAAATAATGGTGACTAAGGCATCTTTTCCTCAGCTACTTTTAGGTAAACACAGAGCATATTTGCCTCTATTTTCAATAAATGATGCATCTGATAATAACAATCTGAAGAGGGTGCCTGGGTGGCTCAGTGGGTTAAAGCCTCTGCCTTTGGCTCAGGTCATGATCCCAGGGTCCTGGGATCAAGCCCCACATCAGGCTCTCTGCTCAGCAGGGAGCCTGCTCCCCCCCCCCACCTGCCTCTCTGCCTACTTGTGATCTCTATCTGTCAAATAAATAAATAAAATCTTAAAAAAAATAACAATCTGAAGAAAGTTATTGATAACTTCTAAGGATGGTTAAATAAACTATGATTAACAAAAAAGTAAATAAATAAATAAATAAATAAGCTATGATAGAGCCAAATGATAATGTGGTCATTAACATAATTATGTGAAGACTCTGTAATAACTGTAGAAAAAAAGCTGAATGTGTAGATAATTATATATACCTGTCCCCCAAAGCTAGATATTTAAAAACCTGAAAAAAATATCAGTCAATATATAAAAAATATTTGACTTAAAATGAAATATGAATAACTTTTTTTCTCTTCTAGATTCTATTTGATTATTTTTGTAATCAAATAAAAAATGTGGTGAAATGGTAGTATGACTGAAATCTCCCATAAAAATCAGAGAATGGCAATGTATTATAATACCACATATGTATAGTTTAAGGTTTTGTTTTTTTTTTTTTTTAAAGATTTATTTATTTATTTATTTGACAGGCAGAGATCACAAGTAGGCAGAGAGGCAGGCAGAGAGAGAGGAAGGGAAGCAGGCTCTCCGCTGAGCAGGGAGCCCGATGCGGGACTCGATCCCAGGACCCTGAGATCATGACCTGAGCCGAAGGCAGAGGCTTTAACCCACTGAGCCACCCAGGCGCCCTAGTTTAAGGTATTTTGACAAGCAATATCTTTTTAAAGATTCACAATAATTACTTGAAGTAAGCAGAGCAGATAGTTTGGTCCATGTTTTCAGATGAAGAAACTGAAGTTCAGAGAATATAATTGACTTGCCTCTACTAGGCAAGTAGTATATTGGAAAGAGGGCCCCACTATACTTACTACCTTTATACTTCATTAAGAAATAGTTTAAAATTATGATACTTTTTCTGTTAAATCAGATATAAGGGACCATATTTTACCACTGCAAGAATTTTGAGTTCAGGGAGCGTGACTTATGAACCTTGGAATCCAATGTGCCATACGATATAACTGCTGAATAATCCTTTCTAAGATGATTAAATGAATGGATAATGAAATTATACCCAAAGGCTGAGGAGCTCCTTAGTTACATTTGAACTCTGCATCATCTTTCACACAATCAAAACAGTAACTTCATTGTTCCTCAAATCATAAATAATCCATTTATTCTGGACAAGTGTTAAGATACTTGTTTTATAACTTCAATCTAATTTAAAATGTAGTATAGTGGCCTATTTTTTTAAAAACTAATATACATTTTGTCAAATAATCATTCTCAACTTTATCAGTTTTCTTAAAATGATTGTTTAAAATGATGTATATTTACACAGTGATGAATAATGTACTAAATAAATAGTTCTCAAAAACCATAAAATAGTGAACTCCGCTATTAGAAACACTGGGAAAATCTGGACAAAGGAATTTCAGTAAGTGAAATTCCACAAATAAAAATGAATAAATGAATCACATCAGGGAGCATGCTAAAAATTACCAAAAATGTTCACTGTCTTCTTTTGGATCAAACAATACTTTATGATGATATTTCAAGTTACTTCATTTTTAAGCCATGACTAATTACAATGCCAATGTTTCCAAAACTAACAATGATCTCACTTTTAAAACATTCTTGTCAGGATAACATTTTCTTACTAAAACATTACACTCATTCCTTTTAGCCAACCCTAATACTGAGTTCCCAAAAGTTTAATCAGCTACATTTTTTAATCAAATAAGCCAATTGTTATAACATTGCGGGGAGAAGATTGGTCCAAAATGTTATGAAAAAAATAAATGACTACTTTAAATGGTAGTCTAAAAAAATGCACTCTTTTGTCAGAAAGAACAGCTATATTTGATCACATGCCATGTTACTAGAGAAGATATATACAGCCCAAATTTGATCTTTTATGTGCATTTTGGTTAAAAATTAAAAGCTGTATTGGGAATCTTCTTATTGAACTAGATCACTATTAGAGAAACAAAACTGATCCCCTTATGCATTCTGATCACTAGTACTTTTCTCAAACTCCTATCGTGGTGCTGAAGCAGTCGGTTAAGGAATTACTAGTTAGTTAAAAGTCATCCCAGGCTATGAATTTAACTTAGTGTATGCCAGAATCACACCTGAAGCTCAGTAGAATACAAGTACTAGCAGAACATGATTCAGTGAAATGTAAAAGATTTTACTTTTCCTTTGACCTAACTTAATTGGTATAAATAAGCAAATGCCATTCAAGTTGCATGGGGAATGTTCATAAAGAAAATTCATGTTTGGATTCAGGTATAAACCAAGTAGAATAACAAATCTAAATAGAATGAACGCTTCAAGACAAATATGTCAGTTGTTATTTAAAAGAATTAATACTGGGGTGCGTGGGTGGCTCAGTCATTAAGCATCTGACTTTGGCTCAAGTCATGATGACAGGGTCCTAGAATGGAGCCCCACATCAGGCTCCCTGCTCAGTGGGGACTGCTTCTCCTTTTGGCCCTCTCCCCCAACCCCGCTAGTGCTCTCTTTCTCTCCCTCAAATAAATAAGTAAAATCTAAAAAAACTTAAAAAAAAAAAAAAAAGGAACTTAATACCAACAACATTATGCTCAAAAATTCCTCCAGACTTCAAAGAGGAATATAGGTTAAATGCAAGTTCTAACATCACTTAGATTATCTTCTATGACATTAGAAACAATGGTTTTAAATTTTAAAATATCTGTATATATTTTATAATCCTATGTTGTTTTTAAATTGCAATGCTTCAGCATAGGTTTGAAAAAGTTAAGGAAAACCTAGTCTCAGAACAGTAAAAATAGCAAAAATAATGGAAAGAGCTACAATTATTAAATTTCCACTGTATTTTAATTTTTTCAATTAATTTTTGAGGAAACTCCATACTATTTTCCATAGTGGTTGCACCAATTTACATTCCCAGCAACAGTACACAAGGGTCCCCCCTTTCTCTACATGTTCAGCATTCCTTAATTTTTTTGATAACAGTCATTGTAAAAGGTATCGATAATATCTTACTGTGGTTTTGATTTGCATTTCCCCGATCATTTTTTATGTTGACCATCTTTTCATGTTTCTGTTGGCCATCTGAATATCTTTTTTGGAATAATGTCTATCCAGATCCTCTGCCTATATTCTAATCATATTTTTTTTCGTTATTAAGTTCTAAGAATTCTTTATGTATATGGATATTAACCCCTTAACAATATATGATTTGAAAATATCTTGTTTCATTCACTAGGCTGCCTGTTCATTTTGTTGATGGTTTCCTTCACTGTGCAAAAGCTTTTTAGTTTATTTATCCAAAGAAAATGAAAACACTAATTCAAAAAGATGTATACATCTCTATGTTCACTATAACATTATTTATAATAACAAAGATATGGAAACAACCTGAGTACCCACCAATGGATGAATAGATAAAGATGTATTATATTTTTATACTCAGCCATAAAAAAGAATGAAATCTTGCCTTTTGCATCACCATGAATGGACCTTGAGGATATTATGCTAAGTGAAATAAGTCAGACAGAAAAAGACAAATGCCATATGATTTTACTTATATGTGGAATTAAAAAACAAATAAAACAAAACTAGTAAGTATAGAGAACAGACTGGTGCCTTGCAGAGGAGAGGTGTGTTGGGGGCTGGCAAAATAGGTGAACAGAGTCAAGAGGTACAAATTTACAGTTATAAAATAAGTCATGAGGATGTAATTTATAGCATGATGACTACAGTCAATCATACTGTGTTAAATATTTCAAAGCTGCTTAGAGTGTAAATCTTAAAAGTTCCCATCACAAGAAAAAAAATCTTTAATTTGAAATGGTGAGCTAGTTACTAGGCAGTAACTAGACTTACTGAACTGATCATTTTTCAGTGTATACAAAATAGAACCATTATGTTGTACACTTGAAGCTAATATGTTATATGCAAATTAATCTGCCCTGGGTCACACAAATAATATAAGACAGGATAAAAAATTACGTATTCACTGCCAAACAATGAGGTTTTATAATGAAGCTTGAGGCCCATTCCCCCCTACCATTTTTTATTTTCCTTAAACAAGCTTTAAGGTGTATGAAACCTTAGAAATGTCTCTAAGGAGGCTCCTAATAAATGACTGTGTCTAAGAATCCTTACCTTTCATATGAGAAAACTGAGACCCAAGGAATAATATAACTTCTCCAGGACATTACGGATCCTATCATTGTTTTGAATAAAGCAAAATAAATTTTGCTGTTTAAAAAAGTTTTTAAAAACTACTGAACTCAATGGAAAATTCTTGATATATCTTAATCAAGAAAAGCTTTAAGAAAGTAAAGGAAAAAAATTAAAGGGTTCCTTACCTACTTTTCAATGAGATTTATACGAGGAAAGACTTAACATCTTCTATGACTATTTTTCAGTGGGAAATGGGGGGAGAAAACCCCTATTTGGATCCAACAGATCCAACAGATGGTGACATCAACTTATAACTCATAAACTGCAATTTTAAAAACTTATATTTATAAAATTTATAAATTTTAAAAATTTATAAAAATACTGATGATTGTATTATAAATAGATAGGGCTAAGTATTGCTTATGAAATTTATCTGCTTATGCTACTGTACACTCAGTCATGATGTAAAATGTATTTCTTAGCATAGGCCTCAATCGAAAGAGACTGAAAGCTATAATACTAGAATCCCAAGACGTTATCCATATGTAAGTATCCAACATGAAAAGAGTTATATAAATATGTTGTGATGATTAACATTTCCAGGGTTTATAGACCTGAAATATTTTGCTTTTTATAACCATAGTAAAGTTATTGACACGTTGAAGAGCCAACTCTACCAGAACATGCAAAAAAATTCTAAGAATGTAGACTAATCAACAGTTTTCCCAAGACACATAAACAAAACTATTTGTGCAGTAACAAACGCAATGTGTAAAGAAAGTATCTGAGACAAACCAGGGCTCCTTGAAGAAATGGTGACTCCAAGTTTGGACAGAAAAATTCAAGATGAATGTGGAACATCTTGTGTCAGAAAGCAAAGAAGCTATCAGAGATTAGGTTATGTCAAAAGCTGCAGGAGTCAGCTGAAAAGTTTCCCCCTGATCAAAGTTAGGACAACTTGGCTTCAAAGAGAATAGTAACTGTAACAGATTGAAACACAAACATATAGAAAAATTCAAGACTTCAAATAAAAGAGAACATTGATTACCTCCATGGTTGCTAGGATAGCAACTCATTATTCTAAAATTGGGTAAATAAAAGAATCTAACATTTTTTTTCTCCCTTTCCTCCATCAATTTTTTTCCATTTATATCCACAGTTCACGAAAGAAACGTCTTCTTTAAGAAAATTCAAAGTTTTAAAAAAAGTGCATGACCAATTTAGAAAATCACCAAATTATAATCCCTAATGAAATAATTATCATTAATAGCTGCTAAAACCATTAGATAAAACATTGACAGGGAACTTCATAATGGATGAATTGGGCTGGCAACACCTGAACCCACTGATCAATTTTAATATAACTATAAGTGGAACAAGGCCTCCCAATGGGAGACAGTAGGAAGTACCTATAATCAATGTGAAGTATTACTGCCTAAAAAAGAACCTGAATCAAATCAGTCCTCTAGATCTACCAATCAATTGTAAGGAAGCACAGGAGATAGAAAAAGATGCTTAAAAAGATAAGATGCAATTAGCTAAATTCAAAATATGGGAAATTCTACAAGATCTGATTTCTTCAATAAACAATGGCAAGAAAAAAGTAGGCAGGAAATCATTAAAGATTAAAAGAAACTTAAAGACTCACTTAAATGCAACATTGTAGACCTTATTGGATCCTGATTTACACAAATTACAAGAGGACATTTTCATAATTGGTGCACTTCGAATATAGACTATCGATATCAGCTGATATTAAGGCCTTATTTTTTTACATGATAATGGTAGTGAGGCTTTGTTATACAGAGATAAAATATTTTTTAAAATCTGTAAGAATAACATATGACAAATACAGAAACCCAGTTGGTAGACTGACAGGCAGCAAACACTTTGACAAACAGTCCCTTTTCAAGAAAAACATTTCAGCTTTGTGGTAAGAACTGGAATTCCAAATCACCAAAACATGCTGTCCCCCAACTTCCTACTTTCAAAGTAAAGATATTAAGGATACCTCAACTGGGTAAATTTCAGTTTTGTTTCTGCTTCAGGATGTTTTTTCAATATACGATACTTTAAAATGTCACAAATACATAGTAATACTATGTCACTATAAATGCTGTAGTAAAAAACTTACAAAATAGGAGAACTGTAGGATGAGCATGTTTCATGATCTTCTTGAAACACTAAATTTATTTTCTTCCCTGTAGCTTTACTTATAGATGTCTTCAGTTTCTTAGCTAGTTTTTTTGGTGTGTTGGTTATAGAAGATTCTTCTGTACAGCAGCTGTAAACCTCCACCTTTATCTGAAAGTCTGGCCCTGCTTCATTACTAAAATCAAGAGCATTCATAACGTTAGAAACTTAACTCACTAGAAAATAAAATTGAAACATCCTTTAGTGTTTTCATAACATTTAAAAATCACAATTTGAAACACTATTTTTGTTAAAAATGTTAATGAGACAGAACCTCCCTGTATTTATTTAGTATCTAAATGACCTGAGAGTGGCTGCAACTTCCAGAGCTAACCAGCTTCTAAGTAGGGCCAAGTTAACACAATGTGATCTATATATATAGGCACAGTCCTAAAGAAAAACAATAATATGCCCTGGTCTTCTCGTTGCCAGTGCTATTTTCCTGATGTCACGTCTTCAGTTATACCTACTTGTAAGGTATTTGCATAATATGTGTGATTTCTTAAAATAATTATTCCTCCAAAAGGAAAAGACTTAAAAACCGAAGAAGGAAAGAGAACAGAAAAGGTTTCTTCTGCTGAAATCTTTAGTTGTTCATTTCTTTTTCATAAAAAGTCACTGTCGGATCACCAACTGCCATTTCTTCTCCACCCCATCTTGTACCCAATAACTCTAAAATAACGCTGCACTGTTTGGTTATCTAGAGGAAAAAAAACACACAAGCAAGAAACAATACAAAAATCTATATACTACAAGGCAGGAATTCCTTGAGGGAGAGTGCGACCTTGGCAATATTCTTAACCTTGCATAAAAGATACTGAATACGCTATTACACCCATACGCAAAAACTCTGTACTTTTAGAAAATGCTAAGTTTGCTTTGCCCTTTTTCAGACACAATGAACTACCTTTACTATAAAAGATTATGGTGGTGTTACTAATAATAAAATTTACTTAAAACCACAAGACAGGTCCATCAGTAGCAGATGTTGCCTTAGATGGAAGATCCATCAGTCTTAGAGATTTTATTTATTTTTTTAAAAATTTTTAAAGATTTTATTTATTTATTTGACAGAGAGAGATCACAAGTAGGCAGAGAGGCAGGCAGAGAGAGGGGGGGAAGCAGGCTCCCCGCTGAGCAGAGAGCCCGATGCGGGGCTCAATCCCAGGACCCTGAGACCATGACCTGAGCTGAAGGCAGAGGATTAACCCGTTGAGCCACCCAGGCGCCCCAGTCTTAGAGATTTTAAATGACCAATCTATACTTTGGATACATCCAAGGAATACCTCCCAGATATTTTTATAGTTTACTTGGCAACTTTTAAACATACAGTACTCCTGGTAATGACTAACAAATGTCAATATTTAGAGAAAAACCAGAGATTCATAAATATTGAATACTTTTAAAAACAATCTTAACAAAAGCACATTTTTTAAACAACATTTAGAACATTTGTCAGCAGCTATTTTTGGAACAATTTAAAATATTTACAGAATTTTAAAAAAATTATAAATCATGTGGTGTCTTTCCAAGTAACTTGCATTGTTCTCTCAATGAAAAAAAATTATGATTTTTGTTTGTGGTAAAAACAAACAATAGCAAAGTGATGTGAAGAAAAGAGCCCATTAATAGGACAGTTTTGGTAGAAAAAAATGAACTAAATAAAGTTGATTATGGAGATACAGGTAGCTAGATAAGCAAGGAAAATTACTCTTTTAGTTTCAGTTACATAAGTAAGCATTTGGTGATATTTTGAGGATCCTAAATAAATTCCTGTGGTTCAATAATTTGTAAGAATGCCTGCACAATGGCTAATAACTCAGAACAATGCATTTTATTTTTCTGTGCTACACAATTATTTATGGGATACTAGGCAGAAGCCACAAAACATGGTCTGCAATAGTTTTTTCAAATGTTATGTGAGTGGCAAAACTACTCTCCAATCTCAACTGTTTAGTTCCATAACTGAAAATGGCAAAAACCATGTACATTCAGTTTTATTTTAATAGTTAAGTAGCTATTAATATTTAGGTACAAAGACAGTGTTTTTGAAACTCTCAAAGAAATACAAATCACACACTGATTTAGGCTACAGAACCTCTGAAAGAGGCCAGGAAAAACTTATGTTAGATGAAAATGATTTCTATGGCTACCTGAGGAGTTCCTTCTGTATTATGACCACAACAAAATGAGCCTATAAAAGAGCAGGGGCAATAAAAACAGCCCTAAGGATCACCCTATTTTTTACTGTTTTGGAGTACTTGAAAGAAGTACAAATGTAAGAAAAAGAATGTGTCGAAATTTTACCGAAGTGATTTCCCTATGGTACATATTTCAGGACTATCTTACAAATAAAGTTGTTATAACTATTTTAGCATTTCTGTAACTAAATATCCTATATGAGATGTAAGAATTGTTTTATTCCCAAATTCAGTCTATATAAGATAGTTATAATGATATTTCATTGTATTCATAGTTTGGTTAATAATGAAACTGTACATATTCACAAAAATTAATAAAAATTATCATATCCAATGAGTCAAATTTACTACTAACATTACATGATTTCATTTTATTTTACATTGAAAAATTTCAAATGCAAAAATGGGCTTCTTCTGAATAAAGTAATTTTCAAAATCAATTTAGACATTTAAAGATCTTAATGCTTCAAAAACAATCCAAACACCTAATAATTTCACATTCCTTTAAAGGTAGAATTTAAACTGTTCTCATTCTCTGAAGATGTAAACATACTTACAATATAGTTACATTTTCAAAACATAGATCTGTGATAGTTTTATCCACAATCACCATGTCAGTATCAAAAACCTCAGCTCCCATTTTGAACAAACAGAAAATGGCGTACTGCTGTGATCCTAGGGAAAAAAAAGGTGCTCCATGAGATGAATCATGCCTATACCATGTTAAAATCAACTTGGAAATGACAAGTTAGCACAAATATTTGTTAATAGATTCTCATTTTCATGTATGTTACACTGTAATCGTTAACTTTTTATAGGGCCTGCTCTGGCAGTATATGTTAACACCTTTCCCAACCAGAACAAAGCAATTAAACTAAGGAGTATCAAAAAATTAAGCTGAAAGTACAGACCTCTCAGCAGCCTACAGCAAGCACCATATTCATAAATTTTATTCCTAGAAACTCTTTCGGTTTTCATTAATTGCCAACTTATTATTGTAAATATACTATTACCTCTGTCATTTTGGTTTCCAAGTCTATTCAAGAAGTTTTCTATTATAAGAGGTTAGGGGCAGGCATGCTAACAACAGCAAAACATTTCCCACCAAATTGACAGCAAGGGAGGAAACCACAAAAAACAATAAAAAGTAGACATGCAAACACAAAAAACATAGTTGCTGAACCTTTTAATTTGGTGATTTTTAAAAAAGTATTGGGTGATTAAAGGTCTAAAACCTCATTATTGAGAAAATGTAGCTCTTCAGAAAAACTTATTCTCTATAGTAATCAGAAAGATATGCTTAATCCCCACATGTACTCCTTTGTAAAGTAAATTATATTTCCTAATTGAATAACAAATATACTAACCTGATTTTGTATTCTTCATATAAGACTAATTATGCTCAATATGATTCAGTTTTTAAACTATGAGGAACAAAGCTATCACAACAGACAAGAGAGATAAAGGATTATCATATATTTTCCGCTTTGCCTGTAACAGCTAGAAATCATTTGAGGTTAATTTCTATGACCTAAGCAATACATGGATTTGTGAAGTCTATATAAAGCCATAAAATGCTGAAGGGGAAAAAAATCAGATCAAGCTAAAACCCTTTCCCTCTTACACCCTGTTAAATAATTTGAAGTAACAAAACAGTTAGGCAGAAAAGATCACCCAGATTCTGGTCAAAAAGAAATACTACCTTTACCTTTACTCCTTACACATTTTCTTTTGTTGTATACTTCCCTTCCCCACAGCCTGTTATAGTCCCTGCATAGGTCCAATCAACAACTAAAAGTACACTAGACAGACATTATCTTAATTAGTATCAAGCAATTATAACATATTTGTACTAAAAATAGGAAAAAGCACGGTTCAGCAAGATACTGCTTATTCTGCCAAATGACATCAATTTATTTCAGTGTGGAAGCAGCTTTTTCTCCCAATAATCACAAATTTACTACACCCTAAAGAAAATATTTCAAATATAAATTAAAATCATACATACGTTCCTTATTGCTGAAGTGATCAGAGTCTTTCCACATTAGTGGTATTCGAATATCTATGAAGGAGGAGAAAAAGAAATGACAAGTAATAATCTTGATAAATTTCATTTCTTAGAGTGAAATGAACTTCTGAATTCCATAATGGATTCTGACCATTAAAGCCAATATAAAATTTATTATTTAAATATTCTAACATAGGCAATATTTTCTCAAAAATAGCTTAGACTAGGAATATAAAATATGTTATAGTTATTTAAATAATTTACTAAAAACCCTGCCAACTATTACTCAAGAAATTAAGTAAGGTCTGTAATAAGCTTATGCCATAACATTTTCATTTTGTGATTTATGTTTCTGAAATAGATGAAATAGTTGAATTTCTATTTTAGATAACCAGTAGCAACAAATGTAGTTAAAATCATAAAATAGTAGGTAGAAATGATGTCAGTACTTCCATTAAGCAAACTTTAAAGATGAAAAAAATTAAGTGATTTGTCTAAGATCATTGTTAGCGACAAACAGATCCAAACCTCTCCATTAAGATTTAACTTGTTGGGGCGCCTGGGTGGCTCAGTGGGTTAAAGCCTCTGCCTTCAGCTCAGGTCAGGATCCCAGGGTCCTGGGATCAAGCCCCGCATCAGGCTCTATGCTTGGCAGGGAGCCTGCTTCCCCCTTTCTCTCTCTGCCTGCCTCTCTGCCTACTTGTGATCTCTGTCTGTCAAATAAATAAATAAAATCTTAAAACAACAACAACAAAAAAGATTTAACTTGTCTACAAAGAATTTGTAGATCTTTGTATATTCATGTTACAAACTACAGCATTTCCTTTAAGAAATAAAACTAAAAAGAATAACGCATTCCTTCTTTGAGACCAAGAAAAGGGCATATATTCTAAAAGTGATGAAAATATATCTTCTCTCATTCACACATTCTTCAAACCTTAAGGTAAATGTGTTAATGATCCTTCTTCCAGATGTTAATCTAGACCTTTGACATAGTCAAAATTTTTCTCTCCTAGTTTCCTCCATTCTTTCCTTTACTTTTAATACTAGGTTAACAATTTTCCTCTGACATTCTAGTGGTATCTATATATTTTCAGAGAATCAAAGTTCTACCAACTAGATTAAGATGTATGAATTAAAACATAACACAGCACAGTAGAAAGCTCAATGAAAAAGTGAAATTAGTTTTAATTACTCACAGTATAAATATCTCAAACCTTTGTGGAGAATTGCTCTGTTTAAGACACTTTCCTATTATACTTAGGCTGTTGATACGAGTATTTTCATACCTATTAATTAGGCCACTTTCTAATAATTACAAATCTTTATGAACATAAGCTGCTGCACTACATATATGTTGTGCTTCACTTTAAGTCCTATGATCCTTTGTCTATACTTTCATTAGTTTAGAATCCTTTTCAAGGTTCTTTTTTTTTTTTAAGATTTTATTTATTTATCTGACAGACAGAGATCACAAGTAGGCAGAGAGGCAGGCAGAGAGAGAGAGAGAGGAAGCAGGTTCCCTGCTGAGCAGAGAGCCCGATGCGGGGCTTGATCCCAGGACCCTGGGATCATGACCTGAGCCGAAGGCAGAGGCTTTAACCCACTGAGCCACCCAGGCACCCCCTTTTCAAGGTTCTTAACACCTATTTCTAATTTCCTTTCTAGAAAAGCTTTATAATACTCTTTCATCCTTACCCATCCAACCAGATATGTATATATGAATGCCCTTGCCACTTCTGCCTTAGCAGTTTTGATAAAAAAATATTACTTATTGGGCTCTCTTCATGTGCTCAGCTAAACACTTTATATACATCTCATCCAACCACAATTTTTAAAATATTTACTAATTTAATAGCCAATTGACAAGATTTGTTTAGATTTGTATTTCCTTAATTAACAAGAAAAATGTTAATACATTTATCAGCCAGTCCAGTGAATGTTTGTACCCATGACCTAAAATAAAATATAAAGTATAAATAAAAATACGTAATTATTTCATCTATGTGAGAGTTTTGGGGTATGTGAAGTAAAAATATAAACATTTTTCTTATAAGAATAATTGTTCTAGCCCCTCTTGTGTATATAATAGGCCTTCCTTTCCTCATTCATTTAATGGTTCAGTGGATCTTTATCATATATGTCATCCTGAGTAAGTATCTGTCCTTTGGCTATATGCTTTACAGATCTAATTGCATAATTTAACAGTTACTGTCTATCCTAATAGCAGTATCATACTATTATAGCTACTTAATTTTTTTTTAAAGATTTTATTTCTTTATTTGACAGAGAGAGATCACAAGCAGGCAGAGAGGCAGGCAGAGAGAGAGGAGGGGAACCAGGCTCCCTGCTGAGCAGAGAGCCCGACGTGGGGCTCAATCCCAGGACCCTGAAACCATGACCTGAGCCGAAGGCAGAGGCTTTAACCCACTGAGCCACCCAGGCGCCCTATAGCTACTTAATCTTTATAGTATACTTTACCATTTGCATTTCCTCTAAAATGTTTTATTAGAATTCTATTATCCAAATTAATTTGAGAACTGGTAACTTTATAATATTCTGTCAATATATACAATAGCACAACACAGTTACCCTTACATCTTTACTAAGGTTATTCTTGGCTATTTAATATTTTTGTTTTTTGTTGTTTTTATTGTAAAAGAGATATTCTTGCCATATTTTCTAACTAGATATTGTTGGTTTTGACAGCTTACCACTTTTTGTATATTTACCTTGAATCTAGCCACTTTTACTGAATTCTTTTTTAGTTCAAATAGTGTTTCAGTAAATTTCCTTAGATATTCTAGGTTTGCAATCTATTGTTTTAAAACAGTATTCAGGGACGCCTGGGTGGCTCAGTTGGTTAAGCAGCTGCCTTCAGCTCAGGTCATGATCCCAGCGTCCTGGGATCGAGTCCCACATCGGGCTCCTTGCTCGGCAGGGAGCCTGCTTCTCCCTCTGCCTCTGCCTGCCACTCTGTCTGCCTGTGCTCGCTCTCTCTCTCTCTAACAAATAAATAAATAAAATCTTAAAACAGTATTCAGTTTCTCTATTTCTATTTCAGCAGTTTCATCTTTCAGTCTTGCTATTTCAGCTATAATTTCTTAAATTGTATCAAAATTACATTGATAACAATAGACATTTTTACTTTGCCCTTGATTTTAATGGGATTGCCTTTATTGTTTCATAATTATGACTTGGCTGATACTCTGTCAAAGAGCCTGCTTCTTGCTTGACCACACTTGCTGACTCATTTCATTTCACAACTGTTCTTGTTCACAGCTGTTCTTGTCCTATTAGAGTGGTACTGACTATTTACACTATCTTGGGAGGAACATGAACCATGACCTCCTCTGCTATATACCAGTAGCCTATGGGAAAGCCTTGCCTTTTCCCATGCCTAGCTACATCAAATCCTCAAGAGAAGGCACGCATTTCTTATCTATTTCCCAGGTAGTCAGGTACTGTTCAGATGACAAAGGAAATGTACTCTACCAACTATGATTTTTAATTCACCTTCAAATAGTAGAAATTCCTTCCAGATTCTTATAAATGGTTGACTAGGTTTTAGCTGACAGTACTCTTACCTTTGTGTCTTTTTATGTCTTCATTGACACTTTTATGATAAAATGAAAGAGACATACATGATACAATGGCTAACGTGATGCTGTCAACCCCTAAAAAGTCTTTCCATCATTTTCAAAAATAAAAACTGAGGCACATTATGAACTGATTTGGCTTTGTCAATGAATAAGCTGAGACGATTGCCACAATACGATTATTTGACATTTGGTAAGAATGATCAGGATATACCTGAATTATCTTTTTATTTTTATAAGGACCTGGCCATGAATGATGAAGCTGGAAATGGTTCCAAACCCAGGTATCACCCAGTAATCAATGTAATCTCAGAACATTCGGAAACTTTGTTGCAAATACTCATTTTAATCAAAAAAGTCACCCCAATGTCAAAAGAAAACGGATTTATAAAGGTGAATTCGTTTTTAATTTTCTTTGTTTTTATTTTTTACAAACACACAGACAAGATATAATTAAGCCAAAGCAAAGATGAAGAGAAATTACACATGTATTCCAGTTTCTGAGGCTTCCAGTTCCTTAATTTAAAATTATCTTTTGGAAAGAAGGAACACATGCAGAAATTTCTATACTTGAGTACTTGTGGTCAGGAAAATCACCTTTTTCTTTCACTTTAAATGCTTTTACTTAAGCACTCTTCTAAATGTGCAGTAAATGTTAGTATCATGAATTGCTATAGCGAATAAACTATTATGGCAATAGATGTTAACCCTATAATGTCATTTTAGTCTTCAACAGTAATTTAACATTTCACTTGTGTACTTAGTGGCACTAAATCAGAAGATGAAATGGAGGATTATGTTTAAGTATTTTTAGAAAATCTCCCTTAAAGATCTCAAATATTTTATTTATTCACATTAAAATGTATTGAACATAGTGCACAACTGCTATGTAAAAGTACTGTGTTTAGCATCAAAAGCATACAAGGAGGAATAAAACATGTTTTATTCTAGTCTTATAATTGGAAAGATGAAAACATGAATATAAATAACTATAAAACAAGCAACAGATTTTATATAGTTCAGTTACTTTACCGAAGAATTTTTTGCTGAGGGCAATTTCTACAATTTAGGACAATTACATCCTGTAAAATTCAGATCTATCTTTCCTGCATGAGAATTTTGTTTATCCATAAAGACATTCCTAAAAACAGTTCCTGGGGCAAGAGAGCCTGAAATGCAGCAGCATGTTCCCTGGAGCTAAGAGAACAAGGCTTTTGGCCAGTGAAACAAGTTAGTTATGACTTAAGGGCTTATGGAGGTCTGTTGTTCCCAAAATGTACTGATGAGATAATATTTGTAAAAGGTACATTATCTAACAAGTATACACGAGTCAGCCTGTGTTCACTTCAATCTGTGCCATCTCCAACCACTGTCTAGTTTCCTTAACACTTTGGAGAAACTGAGACAACACAGCATAAGTGCCATCTAGTGGTAAAGGGTCTCCTATCTGCATTAGGAATTCAAAGAAAGAAAACATTTCCAGCTGGAATGATAACAGGGAAGGCTTTATAGATGAGCAAACAGATCCTGAAGATAATATAGTTATTTCAAGAGCTAATTGGGTGTCAGAAGCAGGCAGTGTATTGACAGAACAGGGAGAGAAATGTCTGGCTAAGCAGACAGTTTATGTACAAGAGTGGAAGATATGGTTAGAAAAATAGTTGGGTCAGAATGGAAAACTTGTGGGGGAAAGTTTGGTTTTCACCCTATGAAAAATAAGAAGCAGTCATCCATCCCATCAATGTCCAATGAGTAATTACTATGTGTAAGCACTGCGTTAGCTTCAGGGTATACAATAATGAACAAAAACGAACAAATAAAAAACAGACCATAGTTCTAACCCTCATGGAATTTTTAGCCTGAACAAACATTAGAAATGTTTTTGAAACTTCTGACCAGGGACACCTGGGTGGCTCAGTTGGTTAAGTGGCTGCCTTCGGCTCAGGTCATGATCCCAGCGTCCTGGGATCCAGTCCCACGTCAGGCTCCTTGCTCAGCAGGGAGCCTGCTTCTCCCTCTGCCTCTGCCTGCCTCTCTGTCCCTGTGCTCACTCTCTCTCTCTCTAACTAATAAATAAATAAAATCTTAAAAAAAAAAATTAAAAAAAAAAAAAAAGAAAGAAACTTCTGACCAGAAAAGGAATGGAGAGTCAAAGATGTGAGTTTGTAGCTCAGCTCAACCACTTACAGGAAGTCGTTTAACTTCTGCTTCTAGAAAAATAGAACTATCCTACCTATTTCACAAAACTGCACTGAAGAGAATATATAAAATACACATCAAACACCTTTCTCAAACTGTAAAATCTTGCATAAATGTACAGCATAATGATGAATACAGTGTTTTAGAACAAATACAGATAGAGGTTATGCAAAATAAAATGAAGGAAAGAAATGGACTCAGGGAATCAAAACCCCACCAATGCTAAGAAGGTACATAATAGAACTTATTCAGCAATATAAAAACCATCTACAGCATACCTGATATGGCAATCTTTCCTTTACAAGCAGTTCGTTCTTTACTTTCAAAATTCACATCACTGTCAAAAGGAAAAAAACCTAATGAAAAAAAGATCCTTTCTAATAAGCAATGTCTTAACAATCTTTCACAAATGCCTAAATATTAAAAACACACACATATTCATGCATAATGATTTCCAGTTAACATAACTACTTCACTCAAATTTCACAATGTTTAGGCAACAGTTAGCTGCCTTTAAGAGAAATATACAGAAGCACTCTCTTTCATTTTTCATATAATCCTTACATTCCATGATGATTATATACTGGCTTACCCTACAATGAAAGCCTTCTGTGAACACTTATTTATAAGTAAGGTGTGCAGTACTTGTCCTGGTCCCAGGAAGTGTAATATCTAGGCTCACCATTTCATAAATCACATTTCTATCTTACCAGATTACAGCTGCCTGAAAAAGCTAAAGAGCTTTCCAACCATGAACTTACTGCTCAGAAGTATTTTATCTTTATAAAAACCTAAAAATACCAAAAAAAAAATTCTGTGCTATATATTTATATGCAATAATATATATCATTCTTTGGAACTCAAAAAAACAAATATTAAAACAATAAATTAACTCAGGAGCTAAAGGATGGGAGTGGCTCACAGACAGAAAAAAACGTAGAGTAAAACACTGTCATGACAACAGGAAAAAACTCTCAAGTAAAATTCTTGGTACATAAGAGACTCCAACAAGATCTGACTTTAGAATTTATTATTACCATTAAAAAAAATTCAAAATACTTATCTCCTGGTAAATCAAATCACTCCGACCCTTGAATATTTTTCCAATATCTTATTTCCTAATATCCCACTTTTAGAAATTAGCATTACATTTCTGGAGCAATATTTATCACAGTATTCTGCTTTGCATTTTCGGGGGGTCTCCACTTAATTTGGTTAGTTAATTAACTACTGGCTAATTTAATTAGGTACTTCAAATAATGTGATAAGATAAAAACTTTTCATCTGAATACTGTTTGATTCTAAGAGAGCTTTTGGAGAAAGGTTGGGTGGGATTCTGAAATGCAACTAATTTTCAGAAGAGTATGACACCATCTCATTGCATTTCAGTAGGCAAGTTAAAAAGACTACATAGATATTCTTTTTCTTACATCAAAACTTAAAGACAATATATCAGTCTACTTCTCTTACTCTCTTACTGGACTAAGCACATAAGCATTTTAGGCGAAATATATTCCATATGAGCTAAAATAATATACTGATGTACTTAAGTTGATAAACTTACATAAGACATGTAGATAGTATTTATAGAACTACATAAGAGGTATAACTAAAGTAATGTAGTAGACTTAAAGCCATAAATTTCTCAGGATCCTATCTAATTACTTTGTGGTCACATTAGTACTTAGGTTAAAATAGGGAATTCACTAAGTAAAAAATAAAAGTACTCATTGATTATTTAAAAATAATGTTTCATTGAATCATAAATTTTAAGCGTCTAGTTCAATATTTTATACTCAAGTTTAGTTTGTCAGGTTGGAGAACATTAGCTTGCTTATTACTTAGTTCATCACAGAGGAAAAGTTCAGTTGAATAGCTTGCTATAAGGCACACTAGAAATCAAACACAAATCTCAATTTCCTCAAATTGGTATAAGAAATATAATACATATATATATATATATATATACAGTTGGCTGGCATTTGTAAGTAATATTTCTAAAAACACCTTCTATATGAGCAATGAATAATATAAATTCTTAAAATGCTTATTTCAGTGAAGAAATATAAGAAAGCTCTAATATGGTGAGTAACTTGAGTTTTATGGAGTGAGTCATAGATTATGCTAAAGTTGTGATCCTTTAGATATTACTAAATTGGATTAACTGTGAGGCTTTGGCAGGTAAGTGAAATTCTGAAATATAAGAACCACCAAAGCAAACTTGTTGAAAATTTACTACCAAAAAAAAAAAAAAATTCCCCCTTAAGGATTCAACCACACGGCAGAGCACAGCTTTCTCCCCTATAATTATAATTTACTTGCATAGGCATTTCCAGGACCAGCCAACAAAGTTATTATAGATAAATATTATCAACTATAATATAAACCCATTTAATCGTATAATCTTACAGAATAATTAAGTCTTTAAAAAAAAAATGAGAGACACATTGAACTAATTCAGCCTCATTTTGCTGAAGCCTGAATTATTTTCAATTCAAATAACTCTTCAAACTGTTATTTAGGGCGCTAAAATGTGATGTTTTTCTAATTAATCCAAATTGACAATAAAATTGTTAAACATTCTCTGTTTAATAATGTGCTACTGTAGCTAATAGTTTGCTACAGTTAAATAAATACTTGTTTGAAAATCTGCAATGTTAATGCCAATTCTAAATGCTACAATTAGAGAGCCAGCCTGAGGAAAAAGCAAATAACCACAAAATTATCCAAACAGAGGCACAGCAAAATAGTAGTGTACCTTCCTCTTACAAATCCAGTTTAGAGCATTATTATGGTGAGACTTGTAACTGCTAATTTAAGAGATAGAGACAAAAATATTAAAGACAAACTTTTAATTTTAATTTTATTACTAAATTTCTGCCTGTAGGTAAACAAAATGACCAACAGAGGGTGCCAATCAACCACTTTGTTGCTCAAAAATCTGTATTTAAAATTGATCAAGTACAGATTACCCTATTTTATATTATTCAAGATGGGAATTTAAAATAGAATTTATTGGCCAAAATTAACAAGGTTTAATGAGAAATTGAGCAATTATGAAAGTATTTTATATTTTCTTAATGAAGTACTTAGAGAATTCTAACTGGGATTCTATTATTTGGAAGCAGGTTATAAAATCCTTCACCTCTTATGCAAATGAATGAAAACTCAGACATTCAGAAG
Organism: Taxidea taxus jeffersonii; assembly: GCA_003697995.1. Lineage (NCBI taxonomy): Eukaryota > Metazoa > Chordata > Mammalia > Carnivora > Mustelidae > Taxidea > Taxidea taxus. Next base: position 39,859 of record ML112103.1, read on the forward strand.
AGCTTAATGTGGAATTTTAAACATCTTAAGTTATGTGGTATAAAATTAATAACTTCATAAGAATCTTAAATTGGGAACATGAGGTTTCTATTTTAAACCTTGACATAACAGACTCAACAGACATAAAATAATATAAAGTTTAAAAAATAAAATCAGCGCTGTCTTTGATATACCATGTTTTAATGCTAGGAGTACACAATTAGCATTTGCTCTTTATACTTTTTCTTTTTTCAGTTTATTATTATTTAAGCAATATATTAGGCAACTGGACTATAAGAAACTGGTTAGTGTGGCATTATTAAAAGCGCAATTATGTTGAATGATATAATTAGGTGCTACATATGACTTTGACTAGTAGTATTCTTATAAAACCAAATAAAGTATTTCAGAAGTTAAGACAAGAAATACATTGGCCGGTTGGGATAGGAAAGAATATTATTACTTGAATGTATGCTCTATAAGCATAGGGATATTTTTTCATCTATTTTGTTCACTGTTGAATCACCAGTACCTGATATACAGCTCAATACCTTGTAAGATACTCAACAAAAGTTTAGTGAATACTGAATGAAGTGAAATATATGTGGCCACTGAATGAAGGAGGGAGTATTTAGTAGATTCGGTCTAAATCTTAGGTCTGATTCCTACCATCAATAAACTAGTTGCTGTTAACCTCTTAGCCTCAGCATCATCATCTGTAAAATAGGAGAAATATCGACTTACCTAATAGGTACTGAATGAAGTAATATTTTAAATATATTCTATGTCATTCTTAGAAATGTCACACAAATACAAGGATTAGTTTGTATTTATATTCTTGGCCTCAATATTTAACTTGGAGCTTAGGTGGAAGAGGCATTAAAACATTCATTAAAGTAATCAGAGTATGACTCCCCAGCTCCTGTAAGACAATGGTAGCTAAATCTGAATTTCTTCAGGTATCTTACAAAAGCTTTTAGATCAACAGGAAAACAAATAAAATCACCTATAGCCCATACTTCACAGCATAACTAGAAAACAGAGACTACAATAAACTTCTATTTACATATAAGCGGAAAAATTGACAACTGAAACCATCAAAGTCAACTCCTGGAGTACCCACTGCAAAACATAATACCAACTTGTGATCTCTCCTAAAAGAAAAGACAATGGATATAAGACCTGAATGATACCATAGCCCTGGTTCCTATAGAGAGTTGAAAGGGACTGCTAAAGAATTCTTGTTCAGAAGTTATTAGACTTATGGAGAAGAAAGACACACAGTGAAAGAGGTATCCTTTAAAGGTATGCCCATGAAGAAAAAAGAAGCAGCAACAGCAGAATAAGAAAGCAATTGAAGCTAAAAGCCTTAAAAAACAAATTAATATTTAAAAAAAAATCAGGAAACCAACTAACCAACATCTCAAAAGCATCATTTATTAAAGAAACTGCTCTTTGCAGTTCCAATAATTGAAAATACTGTTAGACAAACAAACAAACAAACAAAACAAGTAAGCTCCTCTACCCACCCATTATCAGTTGGTCCAGGAAAACTCTACATCCTGCATACTTAACTAGGGACCAAAGTAAAGGGACCTAAACATCCATAGAAAGCTACTATAAAACAAAAGTAGGAGGAGTCAACATGCTACAGCTGATAAAAATACACCATCAACCACTCTCCAAAATATATAAAGTAACAAAAACACGGTATTCCAAAATGAATTAAGAGCAGTTAAATAAGCTATTACAAATATGAAAGAAGTGAGGAATCTGAAATCTTTAGATCTCAGACTAGTAAGGAACAAATAATAGGTAAATATGAAAAAAAGAGAGAGGTAAGAAGAAAGAAACTATAAAAAGTAAAACAAAATCATTTCTGAAACGATGAGTAAAATACAAAGTGCCCAAGGATGAAGACATAAAACTGAAAGTACATCAAGAGATACAGTGGGTGAGAATGAAAGAGCCAAAAGACAAAAAATGAGATAAAGACTTTTAAAAACATCAAAGAGAAAGTGATAGACATAGAAGACAGGCAAAGAAGAGCCAACTTATGTGTAATTGGTACCCTTAGATAATAAAAACAAAGTAATGAGACACTTAATGCCTTATTCTAGAGGCTTTAACTCCAGGAAAACTGAAAATAAATGGACTGAATCTACACATTGAAAGAGTCCTAAGTGAGCCAAAATGCTCAGCCTTTAAACCTACCCCAATAAAATTATCAGATTTTCATCCTCTAGACAAAAAGGACTAAGTCATTTACAAAGGAAAGAAAATTAGACATTAGATTTTTTGATAAGACAACAGGGAGAAAGGTTTTTAAGAAACTCCAGGCAAGAAAACATTGGCCAAGGATTTTGCATACAGCCAACCTGTGCTTTTAAAGTTCAAACACTAAAGGAAAGCACTTTAAATATAAAAGAATGTGAAGAAAGCTATACTCACACTGAGAAATCTACTAGATCATAACCCTTCTCCAAAAAGGAGATGATTTTAGAAACTACAACAAAAGGAGAGTTAGTGAACACTATACATATTTATTAGTACATCAAAGACTAAAACAAAGGTGAGACACAATTATAAGATTAGCATGTAAATATTAACTCTCAACCAAAGAAGAACACAGCTTAGAAAATAATAATAATACTAAACCAAAACAAAATAGAAAGAGAAGGAAAAAATGGAAAAATAAGTTTACTGATCTCCCTACAGATGATAAATGAAAGGAAGTGATTTCATTTAAAGTAGAAAAACAAAATTGTAAAAGCCTAAGTCAGGGAAAAAAGAGCTAAAGTCATTATGAAGTTACCAGTACATAGGTTTTTTTTTTAAATATAAAGTTTCAATAACTACTATAACCAATAAAACTCTTCTTAAATTAAAAAAAAAAATTAAAAAGAGCAGAGAAGATAGACCAAACACTAAAAGACAAAGCACAATTATAATACACATAAGTTAACATAACATAAAAGAATATGACAAAGCTAAAATCAATTATATCAATAATATAAATGTAAATAGGCTTAACTCTCCCCCCCACCAAAGGATTCTCAGATAAGCTCATAACGTAAAACCTAACTCTGGGCTGAACACAGGAAACACACTTCCTACAAAGTGATTCATAAAGGTTAAAATAAGAGATGCGCAAAGATAAACAAAACAAACACAAACACTAAGAATGCCTGGGTTATGATCTTGTTAACAGGCAACCCCAGAATTCAAGTCTTAAAAAGCCACTGTGAAACAACAGCAATAAAAGGACATTTATAATACTAAAGGCCACAACTGACAACAAGTATGAAACAAGTGCAAAGATACCAAATGTTTAATAAAACAGAAAGGACAGATATACAAGAGGTAAGATAGAAAAATATTTTTTTTTTTAAGATTTTTATTTATTTATTTGACAGACAGAGATCGCAAGTAGGCAGACAGGCAGGCAGAGAGAGGAAGGGAAGTAGGTTCTCCACTGAGCAGAGAGCCAGATGTGGGGGCTCCATCCCAGGACCCTGGGATCATGACCTGAGCCGAAGGCAGAGGCTTTAATCTACTGAGCCACCCAAGTGCCCCAAGACAGAAAAATCTTAATAATAAATGTCTCAACCTACTTTTCAGTCAAAGACAGTTCAAGTGGTCAAAAAATAAGCAAAGGCCACAGAAGACTATTTTTTTTTAAGATTTTATTTATTTGAGAGAGAGAGAGTAAGGGATAGAGAGCGCACAGCTGGGGGAGAGGTAGAGTGAGAGAGACAAATGAACTTCCTGGGAGCAGGGAGCCCCATGTAGGGCTATATCCCAGGACACTGGGATCATGACTTGAGCCCAAAGCAGACACTTAACCAACTGAGCCACCCAGGCACCCCTATAGAATACTTTAAAAACAATAACATAGATCTTTGAATATATATATTAAACTTTGTATCATGGTAAAAAGAAATATAACTTTAAAAGCCCATGAAAGTTATGAAAATTGACTATATTAAGTCAGAAAGAAATTACAAAATATTCCTTAAAATAGAAAAAATAAAAATCAGTTTGGTCAAGATATAAAATGAATTCCTCTTTTGGTAATGTCCAAATATCTCATATTAGAAAAACCCTACCTCTCCCTCTCCTGTTTCTCACAGAAAACAATATAAAATCTGGGAAAACTACTTAAAAAACAACTACCTAAAAGGACTAGCAAGCAACCAAAGGAGAGAAGAAATTAGAGAAAACTCAGCACTACAAGGGAGTGGCACCATGATACATTCATACAGGGGAATACTACTTATCAATGAAAAGGAGAAAATCACTAGTCACATAAAGAATCTTCAAACTATTATGTTGAAGGAAGAAATAGAGTTCATACTAGAACTTATACTAAGTTCTAGAACAGGAAAAACCTATGGTGGAAAAAAAGTCAGTTAACGATGCTTGTCTTGGAGAGTGGGAGACAAAGGTAGTTACTACTAATTGAAAGTTGGAGAAAAAGAAACAGGATGTATCCAAGAAGTATAAAGAAAAAGGCAAATTCAAAATGAAACAATAGATGACTCTGTTTATTAAACTGATAACTGTTCAGAAAGAAAAAAAATCATTTTAAGTAACTTTTAATCATGGTCTCCCGTTTATTCACAGGAATGTATACATGTTTGCATGTACATAGACACACACACACAAAGAACTTTCTTTGAATTGCATCACAAAAAATAAGATGAATTGATGGATGAAGAGAAGAATGAATTTAGGATAAAGCAAATGTTGTTAAAATATTAATTGTAGAATCTAGGTGGTAGATATATGAGTTTTCACTGTACAATTCTTTCAACATTTTCATATGTTGGAAAATTTCATAATTTCCGTACATTGGAAAAGAACTGCAAAGAAATGCTGAACTTGCCTAGCTGGGTTTTCAGTCAGTAATCATATTGACACTAAAATTATGAAACTACTTTAAATAATCATATTATTAAACAAATAAGTAGATTACTGTTATTAGGAATTAAGTTTTTCAGAATGAGAAAAAAGATAAATACAAAATAATTCAAGAAAACAAAAACCTACAAATATCAATGTAAACGCCTAATTTAAAAAAAAAAATCTCTCCCATAGCTATGTCTACTATAAAGGTCTAATAACAATGATCCCAGGTAACAACGGGCACACCCAGTGCCCAGATCCTGATTTCAAAATACCATTTACTATTAAAGGGAACCAGGACTCTAGTATTTTCTGTGTGAGGCACAGAAAATACAAGACAAGCCTTTGTCATGTTTTTGTGCTAGAAAGGAAGGAAGTTCTTAAGGACTAATGGAGGCAAGTCAAAAGAATAAAGATGTCAGTCTGAAGGAACTTCCATCAAACAAATTTGAGACAATTTATCTATCAAAAGATTAATGACAATAGGGGTGCCTGGGTGGCTCAGTAGGTTAAGCCTCTGCCCTCGGCTCAGGCCATGATCCCACAGTCCTGGGACTGAGCCCCACATCGGGCTCTCTGCTCCATGAGGAGCCTACTTCCTCCTCTCTCTCTCTGTCTGCCTCTTTGCCTACCTGTGATCTCTGTCAAATAAATAAATAAAATCTTTTTAAAAAATTAATTAATGACTATAAATTATAACACACTGAATAAATAACAATCCGTGAATCTATGGACAGAGAAAAGAAAGCAATGCCCTTCCTTACAGAAGATTAGCTACAAAGTACAGAAAAAATAATAGGGTTAGATAATCACTATTTACAAACCCCATTACAATAACATAGACAAGGATCATAAATGGACATAACCCTTAAGTGAAAGCTAGTTAGATAGCAGAATATTCTCCTAGTCCCAATATAATGTTCCAAAGATTGCTTAAGAATTGCAAAAGAAAAACCATTATATTACAAAGGAGAAATCAGGCAACTGCCATCCAAACCAAGGATCCAACAGCACCACCACGGAGTGGTAAATCCCATCACATTCACATCAGCAGCACAGATCTTAGCCAACCTCCCCTCAAAGGTTCTTGCCAAAAAAATATTTAACCTGAATCTTATGAATAAGACTTTAGACCCAAATTCCAGATACAGCAAAAACAGGAAATAAGAGAAAATGTTCAATGATACTATAAAGAGATAATTAAATAAATAGAAAAGTGTAGACTGCAAAACATTAATGGCAAAAAGTCTTTATAAAAAAGTAAAATGAATAAAAGAAAATAAAAAGTCATAACCAAATGTACTGCATGAACCTTCACTGAGTTCTGGTCTGGGGAAAACCACTGTAAAGGATTTTCTTTTTACAACTAGCTGAAAGTGAATTCAGACTGAATATTAGATGACTACTATGGAATTATTAATTTTTTACATATGATAATTATATCTTGGCTATGTAGCAAAATATTTGCTTTTAGAACCATTGAGATGTACATGCCATGTTGACTGCAAATTATTTTTAAATGGATCAATACAAAAAAAGAAAAATGTATATGTGTACATGTATATGTTTATACATATAATACAAAGACAGAAGAGAGAATAGATGAACCTATATAGTGAACTACTAACTGGTCCATCTAGGTAGAGAATATACTACTTTACAATTTTTATCATACTGTTCTTACTACTTTTTTACATATGAAATTTCATGTTAAAAAGTTGACTAAAAAATCTGAACAAAGTAAGGAATAATACTCGACAATCTTTAACATGGCAAGCATAGAGGCCAATGAAAGTCAAAACTTAAGAACAGGCATGAAGGTGACAAAAAGAATGCTGGGAAGTTTAAGAAGAGGTTTATACCACTCAGTTTGTGGGACACCTTAGCACAATTATCTGGCACCTAGAAGGCTGTCAGTTAATACCTATTAACTTCCTACAGGGGTGAGGAGTCCTCAGATTTTTGGGTCATCTGGGTTCTGTCCTAGCCACGTAGTCACTGTGTGTCCTTTGAAAACAGTTATCTAATATTGCAAAGTCCCATTTGACAACTCTTTAACAGAGGTTTATAGTTCTCCCAGTGTATAACGTGATATTTGTGCACACCTTAACAATATATGTGGCACCTGGAAATCTGCCGGTTAACAACTGTTAACTTGCCAGCTAGCCTTCTACACATTCCTGAATCTTGCTTCCCCCTTGCTTTTCAACATTGGCTTCATCTTGAGCCTCAACCAAACACATCTTGTCACTACTCTTAAATAATTCATGGTCCTCTTTCACCCTGAGCTTTTATTTTGTTATTTTTCTTTCTTGGAATTCTGCTTTCCTCTCACTCACCCAAACAAACTCTATCCATCCTCCATAATCTAGAAGATTCAGAGCTAACTCTTTCATCAAATCTTCCTCAAGTTTGCCATTTCATACTGACTTAATTCTTCTTTGACAAAGCCTAGCTGTATTAATTTTTTGATATTTTATAATAAAATTTTAGAGAAGGTAGACTAGGCTAGACTAGAGGTAGGCAGTAGACTCATTAAAATGCCATTTTAGGGACACCTGGGGGCTCAGTTGGTTAAGCAGCTACCTTCGGCTCAGGTCACGATCCCAGAGTCCTGGGATCAAGTCCCGCATCGGGCTCCTTGCTCAGTGGGGAGCCTGCTTCTCCCTCTGCCTCTGCCTGCCATTCTGTCTGTCTGTGCTCACTCTCTCTGATAAATAAATAAATAAAATCTTTTTAAAAAAATGCCATTTTAGCTCTGGTAGCCATGTGAAAAACGAAGCATTTTTCTACTTTAAAGACTATCAAAACCAAGCTGAGGAAAAGATCACTGAGTCTCTAAAGGTTAAATATTTGACTGCTGAACATAGAAATGTTCTCATATTTTGACAAATTCTGTTCTTTGAATTTGTATACACCAACACAGTACTTAATAATTGTTGTACAAGTACTAGTCAGTAAATATTTGGCCGACTATTCAAATGGCATAATTTACATAACTTTCTTCCAGAAACTGAAAAACCACCGTAAGACTGTCCTTACTATTTAGATCATTTTTATGTAATTTCCAGTTATATTTGATAGTGACATCAGGTTATATCTGCACATAACAAAGTGGAATTGTAAACAAAAGAATTCATAGAGAATATTCAGATTTCTTTAAAGAAATAATTTTATAATTAAGGGAGACAATTTTTATAGAAATTATGAACAAATATAAATATGCATGTATAGCAGCAAAGCTATTTTCATCTAATGAAGATAATCCCTAAAGAAATTGAAAATCATACACATTTCCAGTTGAGTCAAATATTTTTTCCTATCTTTCTTCTATCATTTCAATAAGGATTAAGTTTATTTAATATTTTTATTAATCAGTAACTTTAAAAAAGTCATACTACCAAATTAAGAAAACAGTCAATTCACAATTCACTAAACATATGTACAGAACATAAATGTGGAGGACACTGATTCCCAGAAGAGTATTTCCTGCAATGTGAGAGATGATATAATAGCAAGTGTTTCATCCCACCCTGTACTTAAACTAGTGCTTCTTAAACTCTTCCACTGAAACGGCCCTCTCCTGACAAAATGTCCTTAAAAAGGATGGGGGGGAGGGGCGCCTGGGTGGCTCAGTGGGTTAAAGCCTCTGCCTTCGGCTCGGGTCATGATCCCGGGGTCGTGGGATCGAGCCCCGTATCGGGCTCTCTGCTCTGCGGACAGCCTGCTTCCTCCTCTCTCTCTCTGCCTCTCTGCCTACTTGTGATCTCTGTCTGTCAAATAAATAAAAAAAAAAAAAAAAAAAAAAGGATGGGGGGAGAACATACATCTCTGTGAACAGAATAACGCAAATTATACCACAGTTCTTAATTTCTCATGTTTTATCTTAAAAACTCATGGATATAAAGAAGATGCTATATTTATCCTATGGCTTTGTATATATCTGAGACATATTTATGTACTCTCAGTAATATACGTGATCCAGTTTGAGAGGCACTGACTTAAACCAAGGTATGTCTATCTGAAAAAATGTTTTCCTAAATTATGACATAAGAATAATTTCATCTTATAATGTCAGGGATAAAAAATAATGAAAATTATTTCACATTTGTTGAAATAATAATTATGTAAAAAGTATCAGATTGGGTTTTTAATATAATCTTAATTTTCAGAATTTAAGTATTATCTTGCCAACCATAATGAAGGAACTGAGGCCCAAAGAGATCCAAAAGCAGTACAGCAAATAAATATTAGTTATTTTGTACATAAGTGTTTATTGTATCACAATCTCATCATTTTATTTTTATAAAAATCTATTTCTGTAACCTGTGTTTTTTATCTTGTTTTTCAAGCATTTAGTGGAGGTACTCTGTGAACAGCACAATGACCATTAAGGTATAAAAAGAAATTCTTCACTAGTGCTAGAGCTTTAAGACTGATCAGCAATGGGTGATGTAAGACCAAGTACATTAGAAAAGAAACCAAACTTAAGTCAATTCTTAGATTCAAGAAGAGTTGGCATTGTAAATGGGATAGAATGTAAATTTCATACACAAATCCTAGACCTGATCCAAAATGGAAACACAGAGTAACCAAGAAAACAAGGACCAGAAGATACTTAGCAAATCCTAAGCAACCTTTCATTCGCTTCTGTCACTAGCCAGTGACATGTCTTTGAGTAAATTGCTTGCTTCTTGAGGACTTATATTCACCATATGAAAGGAGTGTGCATTTCAATTTCTACACCTAAGCTTCCATTACTCTCAGCTAACACCTCTTTATTAGCATTTATTATTAGCATTTTCAAGCAATTTTTTTAAAATTCACATTTCTATATACTCAGCTATCAGTCTTGGTCCTTTTTCTAAAAAAAGATTTAGTTATTTATCATTTGAGAGAGAGATAAAGACAGAGGTGGGGGGCAGAAAGAGAAGGAGAGAATCTCAAGCACACTCCCACTGAGTTTGGAGCCTGAGGCAATCAATGCTCATGCTCACAACCTTGAGACCCTGATCTGAACTGAAATCAAGAGTCAGAGGCTTAACCAACTAAGCCTCCCAGGGGCTCCAGTCTTGGTTCTTTCGAAAATATTCTCTCAGCTCTTGCTTCTTAACCATTTCACTTCATAATCTGGAACACAATAAAACTGCCAAGTGAAAACTGCTACTATAATATTAATTTTAGTCTGAGTTCTACTGCCAAAATGTTTATAATATCAGAGACTACTTTGGTGTATTTATTTTTTAAAAGCTTTGGTGATTTGATATTTGACATTAAAATTAAATTATATTGTGTTCTTATTCAAATACTTGAGTACATTAAAAGCCATAGGAAAACTATGCTACTAACCATTTTCCAGTCTGATTTGCAATCTGTTCTTCTAATTTCTGTAGCTCCGATGTGTAAGCCATTATTCGAGCATTGCATACCATGAGATTCTTAACTGCATGCAAGATCTGGTCTTTCTGAGTGCTCAGAGAAAGGAGTTTCCATATTCCTTCTCGCATTCGAATTTCTAAATCTATTTTTTCTTGAATGCTGCAATCCTTAAAAAAAAGAGAGAGAGAAAAGTATTCTTGAAAGATAGCAAAAATTCAGAATTACAATATTTCTTTTTACCCCAATAGATGGAAAACATACTAGACATCATTTTAATGTTATGACATATTGGGAAAGTGACAAACTTTTCATGTATAATAGCACAAATTATATAGCTATTTGATAAGCTCTTTGCAAAACCTTAATTTATTTTACTAGGAAGTTTTTACAATCTAGTAGAGAAACAGAACAGAAACGAGGGTGAGAAACATTACATACTCTTAGCATAATTTCACAAGTTTGAACAATGTCTCCCAAATACTCCTGTCCTTCTAGAACTGCAGAATGTGACCTTATTGGGATATAGAGTTTTACGGATGTAATTTGTTAAGATGAAGTCATACTGTAATAGTATGAGCCCAAACCCAATGACTGGTGTCCTTATAGGAAAGCCACATGAAGAAAGAGACATACACAGAGAGATTACATGGAAAGACTAAAGCAGAGATGGGAGTAATGAGTCTACAAGCAAAGGACCACCAGGCAACAACAGGAAGCTGGAAAGGGCAAGAGAAAAATTCTTCCCACAGCCCTTAGCAGGAATATGGGCCTGCAGGTAGGTACCTTGATTTCATACTTCTGGACCCCAGAACAATGAGAGAATAAATTTCTACTGTCTAAAGCCACCCAGTTTTGGTAATTTGTTAAAGGATAACCTCGGGAAACTAATACAATAATACAGTAACTAACGTAAACAATATAGCATATGCACATATTATATATGTTGTATTGTGGAATGGCAAGATATGGTTGATGACACTGAATTAACCAAAGAAAGATTTTCTAAAGGAGAAGATGCTGGGAAAGGGACTAAGTTTTAGCGGCTATGGTTAGCAATTAAATAAAATCTCAGAAGCAAGAGTGAAAGCACTGTGCCCAGAAAATGTCAGAAGCTTTAGCTATTGGATGGAACAGAGATTTAGAATATATTTTTGGATATGTTTACTTTAGTGTTTTTTTTAAAGATTTTATTTATTTATTTGAGAGAGACAGAGATAGTGACAGAGACAGCAAGAGAGAGCAGGAGCAGGGAGGAGAAGGAGAAGCAGGATCCCTACTGAGCAGAGAGCACCAATGTGGGATTTGATCCCAGGACTCTGGGATTATGACCTGAGCCGAAGGCAGAGGACTTAATCAACTGAGCCACCCAGGCGCTCTGTTTATTTTAGTTTTAAGAGTCATCATGAAACTATTATATCACTTTAGTTCTGAAAGTCTCTTATTCCATACAATTATCTTGTAATGGCCTGGTTCTATACACTTATACATGTAACATTAAAATTCTATAAACTCCAACATACTATTTTGATTTAATTCACAGTGGCTTTTAAAAAAATTATAAATCATTGGATACTCTTTAACTATACTACCAACATAATAATGCTCCAGTATGTCTATTTCTAAAAGTAGACGTCTTGGCTTCTGTGGTAAAAAATGAATCTTATAATTTACCTTTTAATTGGATAAAAATCTGTATAAAAAATGTAAATGGAATATAATAACAGAAGTTCCAGATATTCAAAAGACAATCTTTTCAAAAGAAAACCTAAAAGTTAGGAGAACAAGTCTATGAAAATTACCCTAAAAGAGAAGCTGTAGCAGGTGATTTAACTTGTCTATCCAAATCAGTCAAATGCACTATTCACATGCAGAAAAACAGATCTGTTTAATTACTTTCTGTAATTACATCATGTAATTACCACATAAAAACCTTCTTTAGTAGTAGAACTCAAAACTGGTATATTATATAAATGTAGTTCTTTGCTGGTTTTCCTTCTTTACACATGGCTGAATTTCAACAATTCCATTTCATCTTTTTATGAGACTTTGTCAGTCTCGAAGTAAATTCTTCTTTAATGTAATTAATAATTAATTATAAGAATTATCTATGTGACCCATATGTCTATAGAAATAAGCTCTGGCAGGCTGGTTAGTATTGGAGAGTTCATGCAGGGAACAATATGAAGCCAGGATGAATAGCTTTACCCTACAATTCAAATACAAACAAATACCATCTGCTGCCATTAAATTCAATTTTGCTTTTTAATAGTGTGAGGCAGCCAACTAAACCAGCAGAGCGGTTCTTAAAGTTGGTTGCATATTAGAATCACCTCTGGTAGGAGAAGGGCCTTATAAAAGTACCTAAGTTAAGACTCACCCACCAAAAAACAATTAGACTCTCTGGAGGTGGAGCCCGAGTTTTTATTGCTGCTGTTTTTTTGTTTTTTCTTTTAAGTTCCTCTGGTGATTCAATGTACAGCGGTAGAGATCCACTGCTCTAGTACTTGAAATTCCATAGCAATCTGGAAAGTTGCAACAACCTTAACCAACCAGTAGGTGGCCACAAACACGTTAAAGAATCAGTTTGGGCTTCTAGAGTTTCCATCTTATAAATGAAGATTGTCTTCTCTCTTCATCACTTATTGATAAAGACTATAAAATTATAGAGGCTTGGGAAATAGTGCAGAAATGAAATGCAAAGTTAGGGCTTCTTTTTTAAATCACCTTATTTGTAAGCTTAAATATTCATTAAGGAAATGAGATGTATCTAATATATTAACATTAGAAATCTATCCTTTAGAGCAGAGATCAGCAAACTAGAGCCCAGTCAATGCTAGTCTTTTTGTAGATAAACTTGTACTGGGGCACAGTTATGCCCATTTGTATTATCTAAGGCTACTTTCAAGGTACCATGGCAGAGTTGAGTAGTTTCAACTAAGACCATGTGTCTCACAAAGCTGAAAATATTTACCTACCTATTCTTTTACAGAAAAAGTTTGCTGATCCCTAACCCAGCCAAATTAACATCCATAGTAAACTAGTTTAACTCCCCTATTCTATAGTGAGCGAATGTGGATCCGGGAGGGCTGACATAAGTGGGGTGAATTAAGTGTATGTACACTTTAGAATGTACTGGTGTTAAGAAAAAAAAAAAAAAAGCTATGCTGTTAGCTAGTTTTGTGGTCTCTGCAACTTTAGCATACATCTATACTTCACACACAGAAAGAACCTCTCTGGTTAAGTGATATTACTCTAGCCAAGAAAGTCTTTATGGAGTCAAAGAAGTTAATTTTAGTTAGTAAGGGGTGCAAAGTGCTCCCGGAGTAATAGTTGATGTGTTATCCACAGTGAGAAGAATGATCTTGTAATGAGGGTACAGACTGAGCCCCAAAGTGGAACAAGACGGAGATAAAATCCTTTTTGTTGCTGCCTCAACCATAATAGCAGAGTCAAGACTGAGTAGGACCCAAGCCAAAAGCATATACCCACGCCTCTTAGAAATGTCAGAAAGCAAGTCTCCAGAAAGAGCGAAGAATGGGGGGAAAGACTACCTTTTGCCATTTCTTCTTCAATTTTCTAAACGAGAGTTTCCTTGTAATCAAGTCAAATGAAGCTTATGGCACTGTCCTGATCATGTAAGTATCTAAAGTCAGGCTGATAATAAATGGACAGACCAAGGCTAAAAATGAAACAGGAAAAGGACTTAAAAGTGCAAATCTAGATTATGTAGAAAACAGAAAGATACTAGTTTTGAAGAGCTAGAAGGGGACAAAAGAAGTCCAAAGAAAATGGCCTTAGTGTTGAAATTAAGCATGGACTTAAAAAAAAAAAAAATGAAGTTGGGCTGCTAATAAGACAACTGTAGTAATCCAGATAGAAACTATTACCTACCTAATGGATATAGTTAAACCATGTTCACTAAGAGACCACGATGAAAAAGACTGCAAAAGAGTATTTATAGCATACATCCTTCTTCTAAAAGATATTGTGTGTTATTTTAAGAATTGTTTATGTACAGAAAAAATCTGGAAATTGTTAATAGTGGTCATTCTGGGGAACGCCATTAGAGAAAGAATTCTTAAATTCATGTTTCTATATACATTTACTTTAGTGAAATGAGATAATGAGACAGGGAAACTGAAGAACTCCATAAAAATCTGCCTTTTGCTTTTTTTCCTGCTTCTATTCTTGTTAGGACTTGCACCCACACCCCACTTTACACATGCCGTATAATGCAAATAGTATATGTCCTCCTTGTAAGGGTCACGGAGCTCAAGATTTCTCTAGAACAGATAACATCCAAGAAAGAACCAGATGAGAATGACTGGAAGAATCTACCATATGTGTATTCCAGACCACCAGCACTAGACATCTTGACACCAAGATCCCCCTCAGCTCCTCCACCTGGGCTCCAAACAGTAACACCCGGGTCCTCGTCTTTGTTCTAACCGGTTCCTGGTTGCCTGAGAGGACATTTACACCACACCGTTATCCTCAATAACATCCCCAGACCCCAAACTAAGACAAGACTCATGCTCCTTTACTGAGTTTCCTGAGCATTCATCCTTATCTGCTCTCTATCTTCAATAAACTGTTTCACCTCCTATGGGCTCAGATGAGATTTCCATCCTGCAAGAAGCTAAGGACCTTCTTAGCTAGTCCTATGGGACCCCCTTCTGGGTCCTCTCACCCAGCCTGCTGGCATCAATAGCATTACATCTTGAATCTCATCTTTATCACGATTTCTAAAGTTTAAATATTTGTAGGAAAAGCTAGGTGGCTGCTCCAACATCTCAGATGAATGGGACAAGAGATAGTAAGAAAACAATTTTCTCTCAAGTATATTCTGAGTGTTAGGTACAATCCTAAGTATTTTAAAGAGGTTCTCAACTCCCAGTAACTTTCTAAGATAAGCATTTTACCCATTTTACAACTGGGAAAACTAAGGACTTAGAAAAGACAGATAACTTATTCAAGGTTGTATAACAAGCAGAGTTGGATTTGACCTTAATCTGACTCCAAAGCCAATACTCTACGCTGTGTGTACTCACAGATGAATCCAAGGTTTGAAGAGAGGTGTTTCACTAGTGTTTGACCACCCAAGAATTTTTGGCCTTATCCCTAATAGATGGCAGGTTCATTGATATCAAAGGAAAAACAGCAAATAAAAATTCAGTTAGTCAAATATAAAATTCTCTTACTGACTCTCAATATTAGGTTGAAACCTATTACTATTTTGCAATTTTTATTCAAGATCCTAACAGAAGGAATTCCACAACTCTATTATTTGCTTTTCTAGCTGCATAAGAAATCATTAAATACTGTACCTTCTCACATGAAAATAATCCAGCTCTTGTGTATAATTATTTATTTTCATTCCATGTAGCTAAATTTCTTTCATGACCTTATCCTCTTCTTTCGTATAATTCCTAAATATTACTGCTGCACACAGCTAGATAAATATACTCGAATGACTATGCAAACACCCATGTAATGCACACAAGAACTTCCACAGCTTGCCAATTCACTAGAAATCAAGATTTTGTTAACAATCAGACAGCCAAAGTACATAAAGGGGAGGACGGAAAAGAAGTATTTTACACTAAAATGTTTGAAATTTTTGAAAATGCTGGCATAAAACAGCATTACTAAAAAGGAGTTGGACTTTTCTGCATAATGATTCTTTTTTTTTAACCAGTCTTTTTTTTTTTTTAAGATTTTATTTATTTATTTGATAGACAGAGATCACAAGTAGGCAGAGAGGCAGAGAGAGAGAGGAGGAAGCAGGCTGTCCACAGAGCAGAGAGCCCCATGCTGGGCTTGATCCCACGACCCTGGGATCATGACCTGAGCCGAAGGCAGAGGCTTTAACCCGCTGAGCCACCCTGGCGCCCCTCTTTTTTTTTTTTTTTAAGATTTTATTTTTATTTATTTGTTAGAGAGAGAGAGAGAGAGCGAGCACAGGCAGACAGAGTGGCAGGCAGAGGCAGAGAGGGAGAAGCAGGCTCCCTGCCGAGCAAGGAGCCCGATGTGGGACTCGATCCCAGGACGCTGGGATCATGACCTGAGCCAAAGGCAGCTGCTTAACCAACTGAGCCACCCAGGCATCCCTGCATAATGACTCTTAATGTCTTACATTATTTTTCTCAGTATTATTGAAGATTTACTAACGATGTTGCATCTACTGAGGTTTCTAACAAAGAATAATTTTCTAAGGAAAGGCTTTGCCGGGGTTCCAAGCAAAGACAATATAAAATTCCTCATAGTCTACCAACTTTGACCTACAAAACTGGTATTTTCATACAGTTTAATCTATCTCAGAATTAGGTAAAGTAAGATAGAAATTAAAATAGAAGTGAAGCTCCAGCTTAAAGATCAGTTTTAAGACTCTAAAATTATGGTTAAGGGGGAAAATAACATTTTAATAACTGGTTTCCCTAAGAAAAAATGTTGGTCTCTGTGAAGTAAAAGGTTTCTAACCTGCACTTTACATGGCGAAATAGCAATCTATCAAACTTCTTTCTTGTCCAATTCAAAAAGGATCCACTTTCAAACCAATTTTTTCTAAAGTTTCAAGGTTGCAGTTTGCTCCCCCACCCTGCCCCTCTAGTTTCCGTCGTGTGTAGACAGCGCTCCAGCACTTGTGTCACCATCAAATCAAGTGATAAGCAAACGGTCCTCCCCGGGCCTCGGGTGGGCTTCTTGGAAATCCCGGAACCTCCATTTCCCCGGCATCGCCTACACTCGGTGGGGGGCTCCAAACCCTGCACGCTGCGGGGAAGCAGCGGGCAGGTGCGCCCGAAAACGCACTGCGGAACTCTGGCATCGCTTCCCCATTCGGGTCTGTCTGTTCCATGAGAAACCCGGGGCCGTGGGCAATGCGGAGATTTCCAAGCTCCCTTGGAGCCTCAAAAGTGCGGCCTCCTAGTCCTTCCTTTTGTTTCTGGTCACCCCTGGATAGGAGGCGCGGTCTGGGATTTTCCGAACGCCGAGGCACAACGGCGGCGTGAAGACTTGAAGCCGGGCCCTTCCTCACTCACCTGCTGGGAGGGAAGGCCCGCCAGGCGGAGCTCGGCACCCCTCACGGTCTGTCCGTCCATCTCCAGCGCCACAGCCGGGGCCGCCGCCACTCCTCCAAAAGTAAGATTTGAAAATCCCGCCGCTCGCCTGAGCCGCGGAGGACGCCAACCGCCGTCCCGGCCGTACCAAGTCCGGCCGCAGGGGGAAGGGCGAGGGGGGGCGTCCCGCCGGAGGGCGCACGCGCAGTGGGAGCGCCCAGCGCCCGGGCCTCCCGAGTGGGAAGCCGCTGGAGACCCGAGCTTGCACTGCCCGAGGAGAAGTGGGGCGCGGAGGGCCGACTTAAGGCCATGACTGGAGTGTGGGCGGGCCTGGGGCGCGAGTGGGCAGGGCTGTGGATAGAGCGTTGGCCAGGGAGCTCACCTGGCCCGGCGCAGGGTTTCTGCTGGTGGTGGTGGTGGAGGCAAGCCTTTGGTGCTGAATGCATTTTGCCTGCATCCCGGTGCAGGCTCTCCCTCCAGGGCCCTTGGGCTGGCTGCAGTCCCTGCGTTCTTACGAACGACTCGGGGACACACCGTATCACTAGGAGCCTATGGTGTCATTCCCAGAAAACCAAGGGGCGCTCTTCCAGCGCTCACACAGCGCAGGGTCACTCAGAGACCACGGCCCTGTTAATCCAGCTGGTGGGATACCCTGGCATTTCACAAGGTCTTTTCTTTTGTCCCCAGTGTTTATAATTCCATATACCCCCCCACCACACACACCCAAGTAGTGTGTTCTTCTGGCAAATACTTCTTTCCTGAAAGTAGTTTATTCTTTTCTTGCAAAATACTTTTCATTAGTTCTTCCCCACCAGCATCCAAGCGAATGATATATTATTTTCCTAGAGCCCCATTGTTTTGCTAACCCTAAAGACCAACACAAAGCTCTTTTTTTTTTTTTTTAAGATTTTATATTAGAGAGAGAGAGAGAGCCCAAGCTGGCGGTGGGGGAAGAATCAAAGGGAGAGACAGAAGCAGACTCCCCACTGAGTAGGGAGCTCTTCATGGGCTCAATCTGGGGACTCTAATCGGGTCTCTGGGATTATGACCTTCAGCCGGAGGCAGAGGCTAAATGGACTCAGCCACCCAGGTACCCCGAGTGCAAAGATCCTTTAAAGAGTTTTATTATTAGTCATAATGGGAAAGTATGGAATCTTTAAAAGTAAAAATTGGAGTGCTAAAGATTTCAGGCCCTTGTAAGATCCTTACGAATATATTGTCCTGGCCTATCCTGATTTACCCTTGAAAAGGCAATAGGACTCCTCTTTGACTTCTGACATTTTTTTCTCCTAAGTACAAAATCAACCAAATCAACTCTCCCACCATCACCTCATAGAAGGCCTTGAGCACTTTTCCTTCCATCAACTGGATGAAAATGTTTTTTTATTTGCCTGAGACATTCCCTGTTTGGATTTGTTGTCCCAGTGTCCCACCAATCTTGCACTTGTCCACAGTGAATAATAAACTGTATAGTCACATAATCCACAAGACTCTTTTTTAAGCAGTTGGTTTGAAGGTTTATTTCTGAAAATATGAAGAGTGCCTGTCCTCTCAAATAGGTAATTGCCTCTTTGAGGGCCTCTGGAATAGATGATACTCAAAGCTTCCCAGCTAGGAATGGCCGTCCCCTTACATTAGGAATGTATGGGTCATTAGGAATGACCCATATTCTTACTACACAACTATAAAATGTGTACAGCTCAAAATTACCAACACAATGAGTTCACCTCATTCCCTCCAAGCACAGATCTGAATTCCAAAGTCATTAGGTACCCTTCCCCCAATGCACACCCTTCACTTATGCTTACCACTTTGTGATATAATTATCCCCTACTTAAAGTGAGCTGCATGAGCCTGGTAGAATATCTGACTCATAAAAGAAATACACACAGGGAGCTCATCATCAGACATATATTATTTGTCATATAACACAGCTCTCAGACTCCAACCAAAATTTTAGAAGCCATCACTTTATGAAAATAGACAAGCCAACCAGTTTTAAATTGGACACAGATGTAGGAATATGTGATGAGCAAATACTACCTGGAGATGCATTTATTCTTGAAGAAAGAGATCTAGGAAAAGCCATATTTAGTAATTATCTGTGGAATTGACAGTTGTTATTAAAGACCTTTCTCCTTGGAGAAGATATATTGTAGGCCTATCTCTTTATTATTCATCAGGGGATGTGCCCAGGAAGTACTTAAGTTATAACTATCATATGGTGATTAAAACACCTCTGAGCAGGAATGCTGTTTCCTTATTTACCCCCAGGTCCTTCTGGTAGTTTCATCAAACATAGTTTTCTCTGGTATATGTGATGTACATAAAAAAGAGATGGAAATTACCAAAAGGTTAAAGATTTCACATGAGTAGTTTGGTTAGCTTGAGAAGGAAGGAAGGAAGGAGACAAGGAAGGAAGGAAGGAAGGAAGGAAAGAAGGAATTTAAACAACTCCCAGAAAGTAAAAAGTATGACATTTTACCATGTCAACTGTTTAAAAAATAGCAATTGGGCATCTCATTTGACAGCTAACATCTCACCCTCTGCGGGCTCCTGAAGACGATGGATGCTTACCCAATTGCCCAGTATAAAAGCTTCAGATGAAAGGTGAATGATGGGATTACTAGTCTACCAATATTACTTCACATGATAATTCAACATGTCAGACTAATTACAAGTATTTGTTATCTCTAATATAACAAATAGATAATATTTAAAAATTAATTAATATAAAATCAATATTTGACATAGGACAGCCGATTTAGGTAATATTAATAAATGTTAAAGCACATTTTTTCTTCTCTTAATCCCTGCATTCCTCTTTTTAAATCTCTAAAAGGCCAAAAGAAAGGAAAATACTAAATGGGAAATCAGCTCTCTTACATAATAGACCCATTATGTTTAAAAATGTGATCTGCCCCGGGAACAGATAACTGTTGTGGTTTCTAATATCCTCCTAGACTCTCATAAAAAACTCCTATTAAAATATTCTTTGAGTGCTTCCTTTATTCATCTGTTATCTTGTAGGCAATGCATTTAAAATGAACTTGATAGACTAGAGCTATAGTTTGAATCATATACAAAAAAAAAAAGAAAAAACTGAAGTAAAGATGCTGAGCAGAGGTGCAGCATTTGCTTAAATGAATAAGCCATAATCTACAAATAGCAGAAGCATCATATAATCATAAGGAGGATATGGAAGACAGAATCTGAGGACTTATTAGCTCTATGACCTTGGGCAAGCCACTCAGTGTCCTTATTTATAAAACAAGTATAATAATACCCAGCTTATTTTTTAAAAGTTGTTGGGAGACTCAGATGAGATAAGATTTGTGAGAGTGGTTTATAAACTGGTTATCCACACAAGCATGAGACATTGCTGCTGTAGGAAGGAAGCATTAGAACCTATGGGCCAGTGTACAGGACTCACAGACCCTGAGAACTGAAAGAGAAAATCTTATGTGAATAGGTTGGGTATATTCAAAATATACCACCTACCACTGAAAAATAATTAATACCATGATTATATTACAAAGAACTACAAATCAATAAAAAATCCAACTGGAAAATGGTCAAATGTTATGGTAGGCATATTGTAGGAGATTAAACCCAAGTGGCAAATAAACTGTGAAAAGTTGCTCAACTTTATTATGTTTTAATCTGCAAATTAGCAATTTACAGATTAAGGCCTGAACAAGATAATATTTTATGGTTACTAGATTGGTAAATATATAAAAGTTTGATAATACTAAGGACTGGAGAAATTACAGGTGAAGAGGATATTATACACTGATAGAAGTGATATAAATTTGTGCAATTACTTTGGGAAAAAATTAGAACTATCTTGCAAAGTTAAGAATGTATATACCAGGGGCACCTGGATGGCTCAGTGGATTAAGCTTCTGCCTTCGGCTTGGGTCATGATCTCAGGGTTTTGGGATCGAGCCCCGCATTGGGCTCTCTGCGTGGCGGGGAACCTGCTTTTCCCTCTCTCTCTCTCTCTCTGCCTGCTGCTCTGCCTACTTGTGATCTCCCTCTCTCTCTCTCTCTATAAAATAAATAAATAAATAAATAACAAAATCTTAAAAAAAAAAAAAAAGAATGTATATACCAAGCCATTCCACTGTTAGGTACATATATCCCATATATCCTTGGGGAACTTCTTACAAATGTGTATAAGCAACATGTTTATAATAGCAAAAATATAAAACAATCCAAATGTTTATTTCACAACAATGGATAAATAAAATTGTGGTGGTGTACCTAATGACATATGTCAGCAAAAATGAGTAAACCATAGATACATGTAACATCATGGCTGAATCTTGGAAATATCAAAAGAAAGAATCAAGTTGTAGAGGAGTACATAGAATATGTAATTTTTATGAAGCTGAATAAGAGAATCTAAACAATATTTTGTTTAGGAACACATACATGTGATAAGACGCTTATATTTTAAAAGGAAGAGAGTGCTAGGAACAAAACTCAGAATAGTGACTATCTCTGGGAGAAAGGCAAAGGGATGAGAGGGAGACCGAGCATGCAGATACAAGGCTACTAGTAATATTTTAGTTCTTAAGCTGGATAATGGGTTCCCAGGTTATTTATTTTAATGTAAACCTAGTAAATTACATATATAATGCATATATTCTTTTGTGTGTCTTCAACATGTCATAATAGAAATCATTCAACGATATTTGAAATATTCTTGTACAAGATAAACAATGGTGATAATGTATGGTCTTTTAAAAGATTCTTACTTGGCAGAATGACATTTTTTGGCTTCCAAATTTGACTTACATTTGATTCATTTGCAGTACATTTTAGTACGTGAAAGTGTGAAAGAACCACTGTAATGCACTGGTGCCTATGCCCAGTGAGAGATGAAAACTGGCCATGTGAGCTGATCATGAACACTTAAAAGCCATTGCTTGGGAGCTTGGATGGCTGGTGAGGTAGGTAGATTTTGCAAAGGATGAGAGGTTTGTCAGCAGGTGGGGATACAGTGAAGTGCAATTTGAGTGGTTACTGTTAATGTGACCTGTGCATTACACATAGGCCTAAGGACTTTCAAATGACATTAAAATCAGAGGGCTCTTTACTGAGCAAGAAAATCTGCCAGAGGAATTATTTACATGACTTGAATCAGTGATCTGCAAACAGTGGCACACAAAAACTTTCCAAAGTTGTACAGGCTTGGGCAGTGTTAAAGGAATCATTGTTAAGATCTTCAGTTTACATTCCCCATCCTAAAATTGATCTACCTATGGTGCCTGTTGTCTGGGCCTCACATTGATCCCCCTTTGCACAGTCACCTTTTTCCACTTCAAAAGAAAGACATGACTGTCAGCCATCCCTACTACAGCCTTGCTCCTCGGTGTAAAAACCATCTGGGGGCCAAAAGGTGTTGATGTTGCTACAATCCATGAACCAGAGGCTCTGCTGCTTACATAGCAGAGGTAGACTTGGTGTTGAGAACTGTCTCATTCTAGCATTAATTTCTGCTCATGAGTGCATGAACTATTGGAGGAAAAATTAGGCTCTTCTATCTCGCTA
>ML112103.1:67741-131973 GCA_003697995.1 Taxidea taxus jeffersonii
AAACCGTAAGAGACTCAATCTCTCAAAACAAACTGAGGATTGCTGGGGGTGGGGGAGGAGGGATAGGATGGCTGGGTTATGGACACTGGAGAAGGTATGTGCTATGGTGAGTGCTGTGAAATGTGTAAGCCTGATGATTCACAGACCTGTACCCCTGGGGCAAATAATACAATATATGTTAATAAAAATAAAAAATAAAAACAAATAAAAAGAAAAAAATAACTGATTTCCATTTGTTTGTGTTATATCCAAATACCAATTTATCCTTGATAACTTAAATTCTCTTATTATTTCTAATAAATGATAAGTTTGCAGAGGACAGGGCACCTGGGTGGCTCAGTAGGTTAAAGCCTCTGCCTTCGGCTCAGGTCATGATCCCAGAGTCCTGGGATCAAGCCCCGAGTCAGGCTCTCTGCTCCGCAGGGAGCCTGCTTCCTCCTCTCTCTGTCTTTCTCTCTGCCTACTTGTGATCTCTGTCTGTCAAATAAGTAAATAAGAATCTTAAAAAAATAAAAATAAAAATGAAAAAGTTTTTAGAGGGCAAGGGGCGGTATTCTATGTAGACAACAAAGTGTGAATTATAACATTTCTGTTTCCTTCTCTTCTAATTCTTGTTATTCTTCTTACCTGACATACTGAAGTGAGGAGGACAGACAGCTAATACAGTGCTAAAAGGAACCTGGGGAAGTGAGCATGCTTATCTTCTTCCTGATTTTAAAGGAAATGTTTCCAATGTTTAACCATTTCTTTATTTCACTATGCTGGATTTCTTATTACTTTGGATTTATGCCCTCCATTTTCACGTATTAGCGCTTTAAAAATTGCCTCTCCTATGTTCCTATGTTCTGTCATTTAAGGACTATATTAGACATAAGTTATATCTTATTCTATTTCTCCATTTCCTAACCTTTATTTAACATTCTACATTTTCAAACAAACAATCCTAAAATTTATATGGAACCAGAAAAGACCTCGAATAGCCAGAGGAATATTGAAAAAGAAAGCCAAAGTTGGTGGCATCACAATTCCAGACTTCAAGCTCTATTATAAAGCTGTCATCATCAAGACAATATGGTACTGGCACAAAAACAGACACATAGAGCAATGGAACAGAACAGAGAGCCCAGAAATAGACCCTCAACTCTATGGTCAACTAATCTTCGACAAAGCAGGAAGGAATGTCCAATGGTAAAAAGGCAGTCTCTTCAACAAATGGTGTTGGGAAAATTGGACTGCCACATGCAGAAAAATGAAACTGGACCATTTCCTTACTCCACACACGAAAATAGGCTCAAAATGGATGAAAGACCTCAATGTGAGAAAGGAATCCCCAAAATCCTTGAGGAGAGCACAGGCAGCAACCTCTTCGACCTCAGCCACAGCAACTTCTTCCTAGGAACATCGCCAAAGGCAAGGGAAGCAAGGGCAAAAATGAACTATTGGGACTTCATCAAGATCAAAATCTTCTGCACAGCAAAGGAAACAGTCATCAAAACCAAAAGACAACTGACAGAATGGGAGAAGATATTTGCAAATGACATATCAGATAAAGGGCTAGTATCCAAAATCTATAAAGAATTTATCAAACTCAACACCCAAAGAACAAATAATCCAATCAAGAAATGGGCAGAGGACATGAACAGACATTTCTGCCAAGAAGACATCCACATGGCCAACAGACATATGAAGAAGTGCTCCACATCACTGGGCATCAGGAAATACAAATCAAAACCACAATGAGATACCACCTCACACCAGTCAGAATGGCTAAAATGAACAAGTCAGGAAATGACAGATGCTGGCGAGGATGTGGAGA
This sequence comes from Taxidea taxus jeffersonii, assembly GCA_003697995.1. Taxonomy (NCBI): domain Eukaryota; kingdom Metazoa; phylum Chordata; class Mammalia; order Carnivora; family Mustelidae; genus Taxidea; species Taxidea taxus. The sequence goes on from ML112103.1 coordinate 69,558, forward strand.
AAGGGGAACCCTCCTCCACTGTTGGTGGGAATGCAAGCTGGTGCAACCACTCTGGAAAACAGCATGGAGGTTCCTCAAAAAGTTGAAAATAGAGCTACCCTATGATCCAGCAATCGCACTACTGGGTATTTACCCTAAAGATACAAATGTAGTGATCTGAAGGGACATGTGCACCCGAATGTTTATAGCAGCAATGTCCACAATAGCCAAATTATGGAAAGAACCTAGATGTCCATCAACAGATGAATGGATAAAGAAGAAGTGGTATATATACACAATGGAATACTATGCAGCCATCAAAAGAAATGAAATCTTGCCATTTGCAACAACATGGATGGAACTAGAGGGTATTATGCTTAGCAAAATAAGTCAATCAAAGAAAGACAATTATCATATGATCTCCCTGATATGAGGAAGTTGAGAGGCAATATAGGGGGTTTTGAGGTAGGAAAAGAATAAATGAAACAAGACGGGATTGGGAGGGACACAAACCATAAGAGACTCTTAATCTCACAAAACAAACTGAGGGTTGCGGTGGGTGGGGGGAGGGTAGTTGGGTTATGGACATTGGGGAAGGTAAGTGCTATGGTGAGTGCTGTGAAGTGTGTAAACCTGGTGATTCACAGACCTGTATCCCTGGGGCTAATAATACATTATATATTAATTTTAAAATTTTAAAAAATTCTCCATTCTCTTGCCCTTTGTGGCTGAATTCTGAATATTTTTCCATCTTGATATTTCTTTATCTGTTTTTAATTTTCTCTTAAATTCAACCACTGAGTTTCTTTATTTCAACCATTACATTTTTCATTTATAAGAGTTCCACTTTAGTTACTTTTTTTGTATCTTTCTTATCATTTTGGGTAATGATTTGTTGCCTGTGCATTCATGTGATACTATTTTTAATTTCTTTCAATCTTTCTCATCCTATACATTCTGTATCTAGTCATTCTTATATGTGTAGTTTTTTAGGATATTAATTTCAGGTTTCCACTGACATTTATTCATGGTGACTTGTTTCCTTGTGCTTTATAACCTTTAATTGGATCTTCATATTAGCTAATCTCAACTTTTTTCCAGAGAGGATTTGCACATGCTTCTTCTGGGAGCCATAAGGCTCTAGATACATGAAACCAGTTGGCCTAGACTCCTCGGTTTGTAATCAGAATCTCAGGTGCAGGTCCTTCTACGTGCCACTGGCAGAGCAAAACCACGTGTGTATGTGCATAGCTTGTGTGCAGGTAGAGCTTACAGCTCAGGTTTCAGCTCCTGGTGATTTTGTTTGTTTGGGGGCTTGGGGGGTTGTTATTCAATTTTTAGTCCCTTAAAATTTATTTCTTCTTTCCTGAGATTTCAGCAATACTACAAAAGTTATATTTTACACAAAATTTATATTTCATGCAAACTTGTTCAATAATGAGAGGAACCACTGCTCATGAAGTCCATCCTACTTCTGACATAGTAGCCCACAGGAAAGGGTATTTTTAACACCAAAAATATAAGAAGCATATAATATTCTTCACTGCAGAATAAAGAGCAGTCTTAATACTGCACACTTTTGGTTTTAAGGGAATCTTGCCATGTCATCTGTTTTTCTCTTGCCACCTGAAAAAGTTGTTCAGTGTCCCAATAAGGTCACCATTGTTCATCTTTGGACAAAGATGGGCTTTTTCAGAGAATAGAACAAAGAGCCATGGAGAATAAATGCATTGGAAAGCCCCTAGTAAGTCTAATTAAAAAATAAATAAATAAAACTTTTCTCTCCCTCTGCAATAGGGATCCTTAACATATCTGCCCCCTGGGATTTCATACCTGCTATAGACAGAAGTACTGTATCTCCCATTCTTCTCTTTTCTTAATAGGAATTTTTACTGAAGTCACCCTGAACATGTTTCACCAGTGGATACTGGAGGCTTGGCAAGCAGATGACTTGGCTTTTTAGTTCATGGGTGTTTTGGTTCAAGAGGAGCCACACCCAGACATGAAGCACATTTCTCCCTGCTGTAGGGACTACACTGCAGTGTCATCCATAAATCCTGCTCTTTGTGCTTCTGGTCCTCACTAAATGGCACTTCTTAGGTTTCCTCCTTCAGGGAGGGGTGAGTATATATTGCCTGTAGGAAGGAGAATGAATCAAATATTTGGTGCCTCGAAGGACTATTGTAATCTGTGACATTCACAAAATATTTCTGTTTTGGTTCGCTTCTTCATAGGCTTGCCCATTTGCAGTTAGACATGACTGTGAGGCATGCTTTGGCTGATAAACCGTGAATAAGTAGTCTGTATAGCAATTTTAAGAGCAAGTGTGTGATTTGCTACAATTTTCTCTCCCTCTGTCCAAAGTTCCAACTTTCCAGATGGTGGATGGTGCAATATCCTGGGCTGCAGAGGAAGAAAACTAAAGAGAGCCCCAGATATCTTGTGATAAACATGTATTAAGAGCAAGAAATCCATCTTTGCTGTTTTGAATCTCTGGATCTGGGGACTGTTTGTTGCTACAGCATCTCATAGGCCATACTGACTGATGCAAGCACAAAACTGAGAGACAGGATTTAAAGTATGGTCTTAACTCTGCCACCTAGTATCCATGTGCCCAGTCACTTGGTGACTCTGAACCCAAGTCCCTTCACCTGTCAAGTAGTACTAATAATTCTTCCCCTGTCTGCTGCACTGGCTTGGTTTTGGTATCCAGTATTTGTGAATGTGTCTGAAAAATATAAAGGAGGTGCAAGCCTATTCCAGTAGTATTATCATTAACAATATTGAATTGGTTTATTCCCATTTTTAATGCCAATCCCAAGAAGAAAACATTAAGGAAGTTATGAAAACTCAAGACAATCAGTCTTGATAATGGTGTAATGAATGGTTTGATGGTTTCAGCATGAAGTACTGACATGTTTGTGTAAAATATCTAAATAACTATACATGCTTTCTTTTGTAAACATAAGCTTCATTAAAGAGTCTTTAATGCTTTTGAAATTTTATTATAAGTTAAAGATCACACCTAAGAGAAATAAAACCAAAGGTAATTTTGGAAGAAAAATAAGTTTATTTTGGCCTTAAAATTATATTTTTTGTTAATAGGATATCAAAGTGAACATTGAGCTGGCTTGAATTCCATGAATTCATGGACCAAGCTGATTACCATGAATTCCAGAACCAAGCTGATTAAACTGATTTTTTTTTTTAACTTCTTCAGCCATTTCTTCACCAGAAAATTCTGACTTCTCGTGTGTTGACCCTTGTCTTCCTTTGAGAACACCACATTAGAAAGAATAAATCATAAAATCTTATAAAAAATGCCCTTCCTGTTATTTTCTGAAAATTAAAGGCAGGAAAACATCCTGTGACCACTTTCCAGAGTGTGTGAGCCTGGTTAGCAACTCTGTATTGGTTAACAAAAACCATAAACTGAACACTTATATTGTTCATGACAGGGAACTCTGGGTGTTACAGGATTGTTGTTTTTGGCTTGCCATTTGCTGTCTTATGAATGGTCAGGCTGGTAGGGCAGGCTCCATATTAATTCTGTAGAGTGCTGTGTTGACTGCAGCTATCACAATAATGATGATGATGTGTGATGAATAATTATACATGAAAAGCTGAGCTCCTTCTCATATATAAGACACCTGGAATGGATTACTTATTTCTGTCCTTTCTAGTTTTGCAATGGGAAACCTAAAAGATTTAGGATTCATTTTGAGCTGTATAAACTTTCCTGATTAGTTATGCTCAAATGAAGTGTTAAATAATAGCTAATGCTAAGTGAAAGCTTACTTTTTGATGGCCACTGCTCTAATTTTTTCCATTTGTTTATTCTGCCATGAATATAATTTCATTTCTTCAAACCATTTCTTTATTACTTACAGAAATCATTCATTTATAAAGCATGCACTAAATTCTTCAGTTGAAATAGATAAAGCATAAGATAGTATATAGAGTATCAATAAAAAACTTTTTTGTCATTCGTGACTCAAATAACGTGGCTCTAACTTCTTCAAAGGACATTTGTGTAGGCTCGAAAATATAGTCATCAAATACACATCTTTGTTTTTTTATGTCCTAATAATATCTTAACCACTTGGAGTTTCATTTCTTTGTCTGGTGGATGTTTTTATAACAATGACACAACATTGTCACTTTTTCTCCCTGGCATGGTATAAATAAAATCTGAGATTTTACCTGCAGATTTAATGTGTCTTCCTTAATGTATAACACTAAATACTTTGAAGAATTCTATGTACTAATCATACACTGGATTCATTTTGGAAAAGTGTCTAACTAAACTATTCTTTTAAAATGTTGTGCCCAGAAAAAGATACTCATATTGCATAGAAAAAAAAAAAAAACAGGTGATCTCCCTGCTGAAACAATTTTCTTCCCAATGCCCAATATCTTGTTTTTGTTGTTTTTTTAAAAATATTTTATTTATTTATTTCAGAGAGAGAGCGCGCATGCACACAAGTGATGGGGAGGGGCAGAGGGAGGAGAAGCAGGCTCCCCACTGAGCAGGGAGACCAATGAGCAGGGCTCAATCCTAGGACCCCAGGATCATGACCTGAACTGAAAGCAGATACTTGACTGACTGAGACACCCAGGTGCCCCTAATATTTTGTTTTTCTGCTGTTTTTATTTAATCAAATTGTACTTTGCTTCTTTGCTTAATAGTTTCTTATGCTAGGGCTAATTATAGAAATTATATACAAAATTATATGTATTTTATTATCTAAGAGGTAATTAGTGTCCACTTTGGGACATTTTTTATTTACTAAAACTAAAATTGCCTCTATTAGCTATGTTTTAAGTTCATAAAATTAATACAATGAAAAGAATGGCTATGGAAATCTGGATTATCATAAATTACTTTCTAACATAATGTAGTGTTAAAAAATGAATTTTATAAGTAAAAAGTCTGTGGAAATGAGTAAAAAAAATACTTAAAAGTTCTTTGTGTATCTTACTGATTTTTTCTATATCTTAATTCATTATTAGAGGAAACAAATTATTGATTAAGTGTTTAATCACCTTTTATTACTTAAAGTATTTCCGCCTGAAAAAATGTTGATTGTTCCAGAAAATTCATTTTAATGAATGACAGGTTAGATTTGCTAAATAATAGAAGATTTTACTGTATATGTTTTGAATATAAGAATGGTTTAGTAATTATCACCATATGTAGAAGGCAGATGCTATGCTATGTTTTTCTAAGCTTTGGAATAAAATGTATTGTGTAATAACAATGTTAGCAAAAAAGGATCTGGGTTGATGTCAACTCTTTATGGCTTAATCAGGTCAGAATTTTTATGACTATTGGCAAAATGTATTACAAGACTTTCAGAGCCAGGAAGATTCAATCATAAAATTTTAGAAATTAGAACAAGCTTTAGTATCTATCCAGGTCTATTCTACAGTTTTATAGAAGAGGGTAGAAACAATGTAATCATTATAAAGTACTATAAGAATAACAATGGAATTTACTACTTATTAAGTACCTTTAATATACTACTAGGGCATATTGGTAATCTCTTCTGAAAGATCTTTAGTAATATGATACATCGCCAGCATTTATTTATTATGTATTTGTCTAAACATTGATACATACTATATGGCATGAGGTGCAATTCCAATATATGATAAAAAATTTTTTCACAAAGTTGTTTTCTGATGTGGCCTTTTCCGTGACAACATTTGCTGAAGGATCAAAATTGGTTGTTGATGATGAATTAGCACAGTATTTTTTTCCATCATTTTAAAATGATTGCTTACTGTATTGGTCAGGGTTTCACCCAGGTAGCAGGATGGGATCTCCCCAAGGGCCATCTCTGTATGTGTTCATCCTGCTAGGACAGTTGTGAAAGGCTCTTGTTCTGGTTTGTCTTTCCAGCTGTGAGCCTGAAAGTTATAAATGCTGTTGGACCTGTAGACAGTTCAATGGGGAAACAAGAATATGAGGAAGAAAAGATGCCCAGCCCTGGAGATACTGCCGTGTTTCTTGTTTTCCTGCCTCCCGGATCCAATTGTCATAGTTTAGATAAGCCAAGACATTAATCGACCAGGAGCTCAGTGGTCGTGACAGTTGCAATGCCTTTTAAATAAAATGTTTCCTTGATTGCCCTATGCTACAGCTGTACCTGCCACAGAATATAGTCATTCGTCCACTGAGAAAGTCCTTTTATTTTTTTCCTTGTAGTAGCAGCAGTTTTTCTCTTCCTAAATAAAGCAAAATCTAGCTTTTAAGAGAGAGCTCTTGAACAATAGTCATATTTTTCTGTCTAAAGCCAAGAACCAGCCTCAATTCTATTGAATTTGTTTGCAGTTTTTATTGGAGAAAAGTTGGAGGTATAACCAAACATAGGATTTCATCTTTGAATATTAAGTCTCTAATTTTTCAGATGAAAAAGACAACAAAAAACCTTGCCACCTCTGTCCTCAGCTTCAATGCTCTCATATACTTTGTAACATTAAATAATTTCTCAGGCTCATCATTATTTATTTCTGTGGCTACATTTCAAATCTCAAATTAACAAGATTAATATCAAAAGGTTATACAACACTAGGTAAAATGTCAGTCTGGTACCATAGTAATTAATTTTAAAAATAAGACTACAAATTTGAATCTATTATTATGATCATCATATTTATGATGGTATGAATAAAATTATTCATTCCAGAATGTTAACAAGATATCTCTCATGTATCATTAAAATAACTTATGTCAAACACTTGGCTAAATTATTGAAGTACTTCCAATATTAATAATTTCTTACAAATGTCTAACAAGAATAACCAGTCAAAATTAATTAATGATCAATTAGGATAGATTATTTCTCTTGGCTCTCAATTTCTTTCCTAATAATCAACTTGCTTTTTTCTAAAATAGGTCAGTTAGCAATAAGTCTTAGTCATCTCACACTTCTATTTTTCAATAAGCCAAAACTGTTTAAAGAAATAAGTGATTCTCTTGTAAGTTGTTAATCCTTATGGATATTATAAATTGTATTTTTAGGCTTTAAGTTTGGTGTGCTCATTTTCTCTTTAATTATTCTATACTAATGTGATAATACTGCAGTAATTTTATTAGTTCTACTTCTAATACATTTTGTAAAACTTGATTTATTCTCCAGTTAATTATATTTGACTTCATAGTACAAACATTCTTCTCATTATTAAACTATTGATTAGGGGAAAATTATTTTCAAGCTAAAAGTATAAAAGGGTACATTAACATCTTTCATTTTCTAATTATTTTGTACCCTGGTTTGGATTTTTGTGAATCTATGTTTGCTACACAAATCTCTTATTAATTTAAGCTAGAACCCAAGAGATTAAGAATCAAATGCTTTGATTTATCTTTTAGCAGAAGATATAATATTAGCATGAAACATATTACCTGCAAGCCATAGTAAAGAATAAGGATCTGAAATGTTGGGTAAGATTTAAATCTTTGAATTATAGGCATGTTGAAGAGATGCTGGGTCTCTGAAAAGGGTTAAGCTCTACTATGGTTACTATATTTAAGAAATGTCATTTCCTCTATATTTATAGAACTTACCACTTCATTTAGCAATTGCTAAGTTACAGATGAATATTAAAATGGAAAAAAATGTGAAAATAACTGCAGAATAAAGATAACAGAATCATTATCCTAAAAACACAATACTTGCAAATTCCACTAACCAATTATTCTGAATGTTAAGTTTATCACTTAACCTAACTGGGGTCAATTCCTTTCTTACCTGCATTGTTGAAAAGTAGTATATATTTTCCTAAGTGCATTGATTTCATAGATTACATACCTACTCTTAAATTATTTCCATGGACCTTACCTTAGTATACTAACTAAATGATGTGCTTAGGAAAGCCTTCCATTTTTTCTGACTGTTTTCTATGCCTTCTAAGTATTCTCCCCATTTAAAAATGGAATTGAAATCTGTTTGCTTAGATACTAACTGATCTTTTCAGTAGCCCCATGATATAAAGTATGAATTAGAGACTTTACATAGAGTAATAACAGCAGGAGCAGCTAATATTTACTTGGTGTTATTGTTAGACAGTGATGATACTTAGTGCTTTATATGTTCTGTCTTATTTAACCTTCACTGCTCTGAGGCAGGTGAATACAGGACGGGAAGGGGGGAAGACTCACAAATTCAGGAGCTTGCTTCTGTCACACAACTAATAAGTGGCACCCTGGCTGGGACTCAAACCAGATCTGTTTGATTCTAGAGCCTTCTACACTACCTTTCCACTTGTGATAGAATAGAATAGAATAGAAATACAATAGGAGAGCCCGTGTCTGAGAGGATTAGAGTCAGATGTTTTTTTGCTATATATATTTTTTAAAAATGTCAAGTATCTGTGGTTTCTACCACAGATACTGCTCTCAAACTTGAAACGATTCAACTGGTTAGGGGAGGTAAAAAGTAGGAGGAAAAGCTAAGAGAGTTTAGGGACTGTGTGTCCCTGGAAAAGGGAAACTCCTGGAGATCAAGAGGACCTGGTCCTTACTCCTGGATAGAGACTGGAGAAGCAGTGAGGCCCCAGAGAAGGGATACTTGACTATGTACGTAGATATGCTGGAAAAGGGCTCCACAGTTTCCCTTGCCTCTTTGTAGGAGCAGAGGATTCCCATGCCCCTTCCCATGCTCAAAAGGAAAGGTCCTTGACGGCCCTCCCAAAAACCCAGCAAAGTTTGGGAGCAGCATGCAGATCCCTGCACGCCTTGAGAGTGCAGCTGACGTTGCAGAGAGAACTGGACCCCAGAGAAGGGACCTTGCAGTGAAGGGACACTCTCAGCAACTTGTGGGGTTCTGTAATTAAGGAACAGGCAAGTTAGTAGCCATCTCTGCAGATGTCACTGGAAGTAGAAGTGGCTGGGAACATCCTATACAAATTACACTAATCAAGACTGCCACCCCAGGGACAGAACAAAGCTGAATTGACTGATTGCCACAAAATGAAAATTTTAAACTTATTAGACATACGGAGACCTTGTTCTTGTAAATGGAGACCCTGTTCCTGTAAATGGAATCTTTAAGTAGAACCTGAAACAAGGATTGCTTGTAATTCCCTCTGGTCACCCAAGTGTCACCCCAGATTGAAGGATTTACTTGATTTCATTCTTTTGTTATTTAATCCTTGACATGGTTGGCCTACTGATTTTAAATATTCATTTTGCCAATTTGGTGGGGAGGGGAGGGAGAAGGCTGCTGATTATTTTCTGTCCATCCGTGCCCATCATCCATCCATGCCCTGGGCTATATTGTGGAGATCAGCCCAGGGCCCCGCATCTCCCAGGCTCCTTTGCTGCTGGCTCAAGTTGTTCAGCCAGCAGGAGGCACTGGCAGTAGTTGAAGGATGGAGGGGAGACAGGGGTCCGTGTTTCTTCCTCATTCCCTCCTGCTTTGAGTAGTGGCTGTATGCCTTTCCAGCTCTACCACTACTTCAAGGCTTCAACTGCCTTTGGGTTTTAGTAATATCACTGCCTCTCTTTACCCTTCTAGGCACAGGGACACCAAAGGCTTCCCCCATTACTGGACCCTAGGTACCTCACCATGTCTCGCCCTTTCCCTTCACTCAGCTCACGTCTCGGGGAGGAGGCCCTTCATTAGAAGGGTCTCTGGTCTTGGGGCACCTGGGTGGCTCAGTGGATTAAAGCCACTGCCTTCCGCTCAGGTCATGATCCCAGAGTCCTGGGATCGAGCCCCACATTGGGCTCTCTGCTGGGCGGGGAGCCTGCTTCCTCCTCTCTCTCTGCCTGCCTCTCTGCCTGCTTGTGATCTCTGTCTGTCAAATAAATAAATAATCTTTAAAAAAAAAAAAAAAGAATCTCCGGTCTTCCTGAGTTGACTTCCCTTCCCTCCAGGTATCTTGACTGGTATTTCTAAAATTTTGAATTTAGAGTTAACAGAGATTCAGGTGGGAACTAAAGCTTCCATAGGGTGCACCATAGTAATAGTCTGGGTATATGGTTGTGACTAAACCAGATATAATTCTTGAGCTGATAGAGCTTTTAGGTGGAATGAAATTTCTAATGTATAAGGCCTCATTTCTCAAGATGTGGTCCTGTTCCATTGCACCTGGTATGTTTGTTCAAAGCTGATGCCCAGGCTTTTTTTCCACATGGACATTGACACTCAAACCTCCTGCTGCAGCACCATCATTTTTTTCAAATGTATAAACAACTCAGGACTTGATTGGCATAAAGTTATTGTATTACATTTACAAACATTTCTATATTATTACCTTGATTCAAAGTAACAATGAACAGGGGAGCCTGGGTGGCTCAGTCTTGGTTAAGGGTTTGCCTTTGGTTCAGGTCATGATCTCAGTGGGCAGTCTGCTACTCCCTCTTCCTCTGCTCTCCTCCCCGCCACCTCTGCTCTCGATATAAATAAATAAAATCTTTTTTAAAAATAATAAAATATTAATATTGGGTATTATCAAGGCAAGTTGCAATCATAAAGTACTTTTAGACTTCCACACCTTGGGAGCAGGTTAGAAAACATTGAAAATATTTGAATTCACACAAACTAGTAATGGAAATTATACCAGTTTTCAACCATTCACCTTGTACTCTTAGGGTGCTCTTTACTCAATAAAACAATGATGGCAGAGGTAACTTCACTCTTAGTCTTAGGAAAACCAAATTAAATGCACACATGCTAACAGATAGGTAGATCTCCAAATTGAGTCTTTTAAATGGCAGTTTAAAAATTATTTTAAAATAATTGGAAGTGTTTAAACTAGTAATTTGGATCAGGTTTTTCTGAAGTACTTCTGTGAAACCCCCCGGATTGGTGAGGGACACTACCTAAAAACTAATGTGTCAGATTTTGTGTCAGGCTTTGTTCTATTTAATATAAGATAGTGACTTAGCAACACTTATATTAATCAATAGAGCCACCAAATTTAGATTAAGGCAAATGCATTGTTTTTCTTTTGGCAATTAACTTAGTAACTAAGTTTTTTACTGAGTGCAGTAAAAAATTAGAAGCTTCTAGTGTAAGGATGGTGTGTGAAGCTAAAACTGTTTAAAAAAAAGATGTTCCAATATGTTTAAATTCTTTGTAATGGCATATATTAACCATAATTCTAAGTAAAAAGAATAATTTAATGAATTCTCATGAATCACCTGGGTTCAACACTATCAGATCATAATCGGTCTTATTTATCCAAGTTGCCCCCTCCTTCCAGCTCTAGCCCTGATTAATTGGAAGCAAATACCAAACAGCATATCACTTCTTCTGGAAGTATTTCAGTAGGCTCTCTAAAAGACAAGATCTCTTTTTAGGAGCATAACCATGGTCCTATAATGTAAATAATTCCTTGCTGTCATAAAATACTCAGCCAGTGTGTTCATAGTTCTCTTATCATCACATCACATTTTTATACTTCACTTGTATGAATCAGGGTCAAAAATATGATCCATACGTTGAAATTGGTCGATATACTTCTTAATCCCTTTTTTACTCTTTCTTATGATTTAGTTGTAGAGAAGAAACAGGTTATTTGACCTGTATAATTTCCCATGGTGTAGGTTTTTTTGATTGCATGTCTGTTCCTCTGTCCTCTGAATTTCTTGTAAATTAGAGTAGGATCTAGAGTAGTAGTTCTCAATCCAGGCAGTTTTGAACTCAGAGGACATTTGTCAATGCCTGGAAACAGTTTTGGTTGTCACAGTGAAGGGGAGTGCTACTGGCATCTAGTGGGAAGAGACCTTGGACACACTAAACATCCTACAGTACGTGAGAATAACTCCTTTCGCCCAACAAAGAATTATCTGGCTAAATTGTCAATAACACCAAGGTTGAGAAACTCCAAAGGCATGGTTACATTCTACTTTTATTTTAACCCTTTTTCCCATTTTGTCCATTTTTATCATGTTCGTATCTTAGGTACTAATTGTTTACACTAAATAAATAGTAATTATTTCTAAAATGTAATTTGAAATATACCATAGATTAAAAGAATATTGGAATGACTTTGGAGAGACTTCTAAACCACCATTAGGATTAGCCTTTATCTTGGTTCCCTAATCATAGTTTTATTCACTAGTCTGTAGTTAGAAGAATTTGATATCTCACTACAATTGTGGTTGAAGTACAAAGCTCATTTTTTTGCAATATTCATTCCTAATTAGTCTACCTGCCCTTTCTGAACCCATTATGAAAGCTGATGAAATTTAGTATTTGCTAAATTGTCTGATAATTTTTGAGGAAATTAATACAAAAAAATGTAACCATTTTGCTCCTCATATGTACAGCTATAATTAAATTTGAAAATAAACAAGCCATCTGTCCTGGCTTTTGAAAAAAAAATTAAGCAACATCATTTAGAAAAAATTGGAAAAGAATATCTAATTTACAAATGATTCAAGTCTTTAAAAGTGAATCACCATAAAACGTACTAAAGAAATAAAATTTTCACTGAAAGTAGCCTAGTTTTTTTGTGTGTGAAGAGAAGAAAATTTCTGAGTCCCAATTCTGCCAGTCATTTGAGTTCAGTTTTTATGTCCTTATGCTCTTTGGTCTTTCTCTGTAAAAGAAATTTTAAACAGCGAACAATGGAATGACATGCATTTATAGAATGTGTGGTGGATAAAAGAGCACAGCAATCTTAAATTCTGAAAATATTTTTACCTCAAAGATTGAAAACAAGATAAAGATGAAGAACCCTCTAAAATATTAACTGATTTTATGTTGAAATTGTTCCAGTGCCCTGTTGGTGAGATAACAGCTCAGTCATCTCCTCGGCAAGTGCATGAGTGGTCTATTTAATACGCAGGAATGTTTGGGTCACCTGTATGCAAATATGAACAGCAAACCCATCTTCTAAAACTGAACAACCTTTATAATTTTTTTATTTCTTTGGTAATATAATAGAAATGTATAAGAAATTTCTCTTCAATATTTAAAAATTTATAATAAAAAGATAAATTTTTAAATGAAATATTTTACGATACACAATTGGTTGCAAAGGACAGAAGCTGATTCAAAATAGCCTAAATAAATGAACTATTTTTCTTCAGGTACTTGAAAAATCCATGGAAAATCAGTGCGGTAGACTCTACTAGCAACTCCCCCAAAAACACACCCTCCCCACCTCCCACCCATACCCTACTTTCCCTTGCCAGAAAGGCCTGTCTCTCACTGTGCAGGTGGAAAACAATAGATCTGCACCTACCCAGCTTCCCAGCTTCCCTTGCAGCTAGGGTATAGGCCTGTGACCTAATCCAGGCCAATGAGACACAAGGAGAAGTCAACTTGGAACCCTTGGAAAAGACTTTTCCTTCCTGTCTTTAGTCATTGTTGTGTGAGAATGTGATGCTGCAGTGGTTGCACAAGAGATGTTGGGCAAATCTGGAACAATCTACCCCTGAACTCTTTGTTAGATGAAATGCAATGATCACTGCTATTGCAATGTTTTGTTGTGTGTAGCCAAAGGCATTGTAATTGATATTACTGATTTCAGGTATGGTTATGTTCAAAAGCTTTAGAGATATTATCAGTTGTTTATCTGTTTTTCTCACAGTTCTTTTTCCCTCATTATTGGCTTCACTATCAAGCTCCAGGAAGTGCCCTAGGCAGGTATAAACTAACATCATCTTTACCAGTACCAGTTTTAGCCTAGGCAGAATTTCCTCCAAAAGATTTCCCAAATTCTCCTAGGATTTAGTGAGATTCATCTGGCTTGAGTTCTGTACTCTTCCATGGAACAATTTCTCCAACCAAAGACATGAAATACATCGATCAGTTTTCCTGAGACCCCTGGAGCTGAAGGGGGGATCCACCCTACTCAACCATATATAGAGTAGAGCTATTTCCCAATATTGTTAACTGAAAATGGAAATGGGTGCTATCTAGACAAACAAAAAGTTCCAAATGTTTGGTATAATAATAAAAATAAATGTTTACATGGGACACCCGGCTAGCTGAGTCAGTGGAGAATGTGCCTCTTGATCTCAGGGTTGTGAGTTCAAGCCCCATGTTGGGTGTAAAGATTACTTAAAAAATAAAATCTTTAAAAAGAAAGAAAATGTTTGTATTGCCTAAGTACAGAATGCATAGAGAAAAATGCAGTCTTAGAAACAAGGAGACTATTAAAAAAAGAAAAAAGAAATAAGGAGACTATAATTTTATTGATTGAATCTTTTAAATACATAGATCATTAAGCTCCTAATATATTCTGGGTATTGTGTAGGTGCTGAGGGTACAGAAAGTCAGATATGTAACACCTGTCCTCCCAGTCAGTCTAATGAAAGAGATTGAGGGAAATCAGTGATTACAACATAGCAGACAGATGCCATGTGCACTGTATATCATGGTTTTGCAAAGGAATGGCAGAGGAGAGGGTGAGGTAAAATTTTCCACAAAACTTTCCAAGAGTTGGTAAGATAACAACTGCATTTTAGGAAGTTGAGATGGTGAGAACTTCCTGAGGAAAAATCAGAAGCAGGTGAACTCTTAGTGCATGTGCTTAAATCTAGGCTACTTCTAGCTCCACTGTTGGCCTTCCACAAGCTTTCCGGCTGCTCTGTTTCCTCGTCAGTAAATAAACAGGGAGTGGGTTGTGAGGCAGGAAGAGAGTGGATAGGGTTGGACTTTCCAGGATTCTTTACAGTTGTAGAATCTGATTATTCTATCTTGTTACAAAAAGGCCTAAAAACAAAGTTTTTAGGGGCACCTGGGTGGCTCAGTGGGTTAAAGCCTCTGCTTTCAGCTCAGGTCATGATCCCAAGGTCCTGGGATGGAGCCCTGCATCAGGCTCTCTGCTCAGCAGGGAGCCTGCTTCCTCCTCTCTCTCTGCCTGCCTCTCTGCCTACTTGTGATCTTTGTCTGTCAAATAAATAAATAAAATCTTTTAAAAAAAACTTTTAAAAAACCAAAGTTTTAAATTTTGACCCATTATGAAATTGACAACTGACCCAGTTTTCTAATTATTACCCAAAAAAGACTTTAATTTAACACTAAATAACAGACAACAGAGTCATCAGGTTTGGGAAATAATTCCCCTAAAATTAACTGCCTTATAGTTAACATTCCATTTTCTAGGGATACATTTAGCTAGTTTTTCTCTCAGTGAGTTCACCAAAAAAGCTGTTGTTAAAGTTACAAGTTCATTTGGTGCTTTCCTGAGTAGTTTTGTTTTGACAGTACTCATTTCTTTTTAAAGTTGAAGTTCTCTTGGTCTTCCTTTGAGACTTCAAGGACCCATTCATACTCATTTACTATAATTATTGTGAAAATCTGAATGATTAATCCCCCATTACACTCCCAAAGAATAGTACAGTAAAGTTCAGAAAATGAAAAAGTAAAGGAACAGAGGTTAAAGTTGAGGAGAGAAAAATCTGCATCAGATTTTCTGCATCAGATCTTCCTGAACTTGACATCTATACTTCTGAAAAAAAAGAAAAAAAAAGCGTCATTCTATCTCTTAATATCTTTTTGTTGAATAAATACAGATTTATTCAAATCCTCCTCCTATAAACTTACATAATTCTAAAATGTGTCCTAATGTTCATATTAACTTGGAATGGACCTATATTTACATACATCTGAATTTCATCTTAGAAAGCATTTTGCTCTATAGAAATGAAGGAGGTTCTCATCTCTATCCATCTTCTTCTCACTTCTCCAAACCACATCAGTAGCAGTGGAAAATTCTAATGTCTGTTAAAGCCAGCTTCTCTGAAAATGAGAGAAAAGTTCGTATTTGTTGATAAATATTGTAAGATTTCAGTTTTGAGGCTTGCACTTTTAGTGTCCTCTATTTCTCACTACATTCAGGAAGTTATATTCAAGAAAGGAAGCACCTATTATGCTTCTGTTACTCTTTCAGAAATTAGAATGGAAGGAATAGAAATGAGCTTTGAAAATATGTGAAACCATATAGATCTATTCTCTAACTACGGACCTGTTTATTTCAAGATTTGACAGCAAATCTGTAAGAAAACAACAACATTATACATATTAACTGTGTGGTACATTAATTTGAGAATATTCATTATGACAAGTAATGAGAGGAACAGAACGCTCTATTTGTTTAAGTGATCAGAAAACTCATTTGGAGAAATAATGGGCTTTCTCTGGGAGTCTGACACAGGAAACTCTGGGAGAGCACACGCAGCTTATTTAAAGTATGTCTTTGTATTTGCTTTTATTGGAGAGTTTCAAACTTTTCTAGATGAATCCCAGTAATTATTTGAAAAGACAGAGGGTTCTTAGGTTGTACTGAGCTAACTAGATATTCAACTTGCTGCAGTCAGTGCACTGGAATACCCACCACAAAGAAAAAAAAATTACTACAATTTAATGTATTTTGGGATAAAAGAATTCCCCTTAATTTACCACTCTCAACAAGAGAGATGTCCCCTCATCTGAATTCCACACCATTAAGGGAAGTCTTGTTAAGATTTGTCGCTCTATGGGGCACCTGGGTAGCTTGATTTGTTGAGTGTCCAACTCTCCATTTCAGCTCAGGTCTTGATCTCAGGGTCGTGAGTTCAAGCCCCATATTGTGCTCTACTCCCAGAGGAGCCTACTTTAAAAAAAAGAAAGAAAGAAAAAGAATAATGTCATTCCATAAATCCCAAATAGTATTGCTACAATCTATTTTTTCACCATTGTTTAAATATACAGATATTTAACCAAATGGAATATATGTTCACCACACATGTCCACACATACATACAGGGAATGGAGCAAGGGGTTGGAAACACTCTATTCAATGGTGGTGGCATCAACTTACTCTATGAAAATATACACATCATTTCTCCTCAACAGGGCCATCGATCTGTTTATCATCTTACGACCAAATGAGTATAAAACACTTTAAGATTTGTTTTGAAATCCAGTGTCAAAATGGTGATAAAAGGTTATTTAATCTTATACAAATTTTCAAAAGGGAAGTCCCACTTGCCAAGAGAAAATTGTTTTTACAGAGATTCTATTTCTTTTGAATATTAAATACCCAACTATACCTCAGAAGTTGGTTTATTGTGCTGTGGTGAGCCTGATTTTCCATTTAATATAAAGGAACAGATGTTCTGTATGCCAGGGATGGGGAGACATCTGTCCTCCTTTCCCTTGTCTCCCACCCACACCCCCACTGGCTGTTCTCCACATGGTAGATAAATCCACTCTCTGAATTGTGCAACCCCAAATTAGGCAGAATGCTACCAATTTCCTGACATTTGATCATCATTTTGCTAAAAAACAATTTTAGACTAATAATAGAGGTGAACTCCTCACAAAACTTTGTAACAGCCCCAGGCGGGAAGGAGTGGAGGTGGAGGGATAAACTTTAGAGGCAGAAAACAAGTTGTGAGAATTAAAGCAACAATTTGGAACATGTTATTTTGAACCTAATTACATTCCCAATGGCAATCAATGACCAAAGACTAAAATCTTGATTCAAATTAGTAACAAATAGAGAATTTATCTTTCAGAAATGCAACTTACATAATTTTGAAATTATTTCACTACTAAATGTTTTATTGCATGTGCCTTCTAAGCACTATTTCTTTTTTAAGATTTTATTTATTTATTAGTTAGAGAGAGAGAGCGAGCACAGGCAGACAGAGAGGCAGAGGGAGAAGAAGGCTCCCTGCCGAGCAAGGAGCCCGATGTGGGACTCGATCCCAGGACGCTGGGATCATGACCTGAGCCGAAGGCAGCCGCTTAACCAACTGAGCCACCCAGGCGTCCCTGCATGTGCCTTCTAATACATTTTGTTTTGATGTACCTAATAGATTTTGTTTCAGTTTTGACTGATGTAGTTATTAGGGTTTGTTGTTGGTTTGCTTCTAAGGAATTCATGGCTAAGAAAAAAAGAAGGGTGGTTTATTTGTTTGGGTCCCATTTTCAACAGCTGGGAGGTTAGAGAGTAGAGAAGGAGCTACCCACAGGGCAGCCCTGGAAAGTGGAGACTGTCATCGTTCAAGGCTGAGAAGGCAGACAGCTAAGAAGGGTCCTGGAAGGGTCATCCAACTCAGCAGAGCATCAGGGTCACCAGTACCATAGAGGGGGCAGGGCAAAAGCAAGCTCGGGAAACAATCATCTCAGTACCCAGGAGGGTTTCTAGATATTATAATTCTGGTGTTTGTTTGTTTGTTTTTAAATTGGCTGGAATGAAATTTGTTTTTCAGTATTACAATTTCATGAGTAAGAGCCTTCTAACAGACACTGCCTGTCACCTAGTTGTCAGCCTTTCCTCCCTGCTGAGAGTCAGACCTGTTCAGTTAGAGAGGGGAGCTCTCTTGACCTTAGGAATGGTAGGTCTTTACTTCAGGTCTGGGGGTGAATCAGGAGACTCTCAACCACCGTGGTCATTCTTCCATTGATTCGATGTGTCATCAAACACCTATGAGCCAGGCATGGTCCTAAGCATTAGGGATACAACAGTGAACAAAACAGACAAAGCCCCTGCCCTCAAGAAGCTTACATTCTAGTGGAAAGAGACAGTTACTCTCTATATAAGCAAATACAGTATGCCGACTGGTAATCTAGAGAGAAAAACTGAGCAAGATGAGGTAGGAAGTCAGGCCAAGGTGGAGGCTGGTGGTTACTTCATATAGAGTGGTTAGAGGCAGCCTCAGTGAAAGGGGAGTGAATCATATGGCATCTGGAGGCAGAGGATGCTGCAAGCATGGAGGCCTTTAGGAGGGGCATGCTGGGTGTGTTCAAAGAACATCAGGGGCCAGGGTGATTGGACCAGGATGAGTGAGGGAGAGAATGAGTAAGGGGAAGATCAGACAGGGAATACAGTGATGAAAGTCAGATGTTGTAGAGCCAGGGAGACCTTGGCTTTTACCCTGAGCACAATGGGGAATCCATTGTAGGTGTGAGCAGAGGCATCCCGTGATCTGGGATTTGTTTTTAAACAACTCTCTAAGCTGGCTTGATGTCTCCTGGTCAGTGAGTGGTCTGAATGAAGGCTGTTACATGGCCCACTTCTGTCTAATGAAATATAAAAGGATATCTACTAGGGAGGGCTTCTACTGCCAAATTTTTAATAAACTAAGCATTATGAATAGAAGGCCCTTCCCTTTACTTTTTCTGCCTGGAACTTGAATGTGATGCCTAGAATCACAGTGACTCTCTTACTACCATGAACTGAGGAGGTATCATGCTAAGAGTGGTGGAGCAGATATACAGAAGGAGTGGGTCTTTGGAGACACCATCGATCCTTCATAGTGGCTCATGACTACCTAATTCCAAACTTGTGCTAGACCTGTTTTAATGGGTTATTGTTCCCTGTAAATGAATTCGAAACTGGAACTGACATTGAGAAAAGAAAAAAGAAAATGACAACCGTTATGCATTCAAAATGACATTTAAGTACCAAAAAGAGCGGGAAGAACATAATCTCAGAATATGATATAAATTTTTAAATTGAATCAATTTAGCTTTATAACAAATCTCATGATTGGATTTTAATTCTTCTTTCCCTACAGACCAGTAAAATCTTCATCACAAACTAAGTTCTAAAGCAAAAGGACAGAACAGCTGGACAGTTCAGCAAACCAGGCCCTGAAAGGTCATAGTCTTGATGCGTACTACGAGGGTCTGGTTGGGTGACCTCGTGTCAAGACTAGCTAAGGACAATCTTGGTTTATGCTTGCTGTCCCTACATAATTATTAATAGCACCTTCGTTCACCCTCAAAAGTATCTTGATTAAGATAATAAATTATAAGATTGCACACACACATACGCGCATATATCCACACAGAGGAGTAAATTAGTCAAACCTTTGGGAAAGGATTTACAGGGAACTAAATAAGAGATTTTCTCTGGAAATGGGACCAGATTTATAGAAGAGTTATTTTTAATATATTATTTATTTGAGATTTGTATCAGGTGCGTGTTTTATTTTCAAAATTGAAAAGAGGAAAAAAGAGCTTACAACAATGAAAGGAAGTACTTACCAAGCTATAAGGATTCTCAACTTTTATTGGTCCTATGTAAGAAATCAATCACAAACAAAAAAATGTCAGATTCTATTGGAAACGACATCTAAAGAGACAGAAAGCTAATATTTGAGAATAAATATCAGTTACCTGCCTCTGAGTGTGCGGTCAGTTCACAAAGATAGGATCTGAGGGGCCTGGTGCTGGTGTTGCCTGCGACACTTCATTTCCTGGAGTTCCCTGTGGCCCATGGTCAGCATGCTTCCTAACACTATTGTGGTTAGGGATTAAGGACGGAATGCAAACAATTTCTGTAACTTTCAACTGCCAATATGTGTTTTTTTGAATGCCTACCTGTTTTTTGAATGCCTATTATGCCAAAGGCACTGGGCTGGGGTCTGGGTCATGAAAGCAACAGGCTCCCTGCTCTTGTAGAACTTAGAGTTTAGTAGGAGAGACAGACAATAAACAAGCAAATACACACATACATAGGGAATTACAGATTGTGTATGTTATTGTGAAACAGATGAGAAAAGCACAGTGCTAGAGAATAAATAGAACACAGACTAATTTTGCTGGGATCACAAAGATCAGAGTAACAATTCTGAAAGCTTTTCTTTCCTCCTATGAAGGGAACCAGGTTCAGGAATGGAAAGGAGATAGGATTTTGTCAAAAAAGTGCAGTTCTGGTTATACTACATAATAATACCATACTTGTAAAAGTGACAAATATTCTAAGTCTCATTTTTTTAAGCTGACCTTCTTTTGTCATAAGGTTGCTGTGAAAACCAAGATGAAATTAATCAATGTAGATGAGATGCTGCGAAGTATTATTCATTATATACTCTGTCAACAAACATTTATTGAGTACTGTCTTTGGGATGGGCTTCTGTACTAACAGCATGATATATAAAGCTTCAAGAAAAAAGGCTGTAGTCACAAAAATCTCAGACTTGGGGGGATAAATAAATATATGTAAGTAACTATTTGTGTGTGCTTGTGTATGTGCATGAAGTTTATTTTTTTATTTTTAAGGATTCTTTTGAAACAAATGGAAGTAAAAAGCTCACATAAAAGACTGATTTTAAAGGCTTTTCAAAGTTTTGCTTCTGCATTACTAGAGACCCACCCAACCCTGTATTTGTCATCATTTGTATTATGGCAAACAATGAGGACAAATGTTTACAATGTGATGCTGAGACTCCGTCTTATTAAAAAATCATCAGCATAAATTTGCATGAGAAACCCATGCGTATATGGTCAATTAATTAACAATGAAGAAGTCAAGAATGTGCAATGGGGAAAGGACAGCTTCTTCAATAAATGGTGTTGGGAAAGATGAACAGTACATGCAGCAGAATCAAACTAGATGATTATCTTACACCACACACAAAAATTATGTAGTGGATTAAAGGCTTGGAGTAAGACCTGAAGCCATAAAACTCTTAGAAGAAAACACAGGCGTAAGGTCCTTGACGCGAGTCTTGCTGATGATTTTTTGGATCTGATTCAAAAAGCGAAAATAAACAAGTGGGACTATATTAAACTAAAAGGCTTCTTCACAGCAAAGGAAACCATCAACAAAATAAAAAGACAATCTATTGAGTAGAAGAAAATATTTGCAAATCATATATCTAATAAAAGGTTAATATTCAAAACATATACAACTCAATAGCAAAAAACCCAAGCAATTCAATTTAAAAATGGGCAGAGATCTGAATAGACATTTTTCCAAAGAAGACATAGAGGTAACCAACAGACAGACAGATGAAGAGATGCTCAATGTCCCTGATCAAGGAAATGCAAATCGAAACCACAGTGAGTTAGCACTGTACACCTGTTACAATGGCTATTATAAAAAAACACCAGAAATATCAAGTGTTGACAAGGATATGGAGGAAAGGGAACCCTTGTGTACTGTTGGTTGGGATTGTAAATTGGTGTAGCCACTATGGAAGACAGTATGGAAGTTTCTTAAAAAATTAAGAATAGAACTACCATATCCAGCAATTTCACTTTTGGATATTTATTCAAAGAAAAAGAAAATAGTAACTCAAAAAGGTGTACATTTAAAATAGCTAAGATATGAAAACAAACTAAGTGTCCATTAATAGATAAATGGATAAAGAAGTTGTGGTATTTTATATATATAGGAATACTACTTTTTAAAAGATTTTATTTATTTATTTGACACAGAGAGAGAGAGATATCACAAGTAGGCAGAGTAGCATGCAGAGAGAGGGGGAAGCAGGCTTCCTGCTGAGCAGAGAGCCCAATGCGGGGCTTGATCCGGGGACCCAGGAATCATGACCTGAGCCAAAGGCAGAGGCTTAACCCACTGAGCCACCCAGGTGCCCAGGAATGCTATTTTACATATATAAGGTAATACTATTCAGCTATAAACAAGAATGAGATTTTGTCGGTTTTGACAACATGGATAGAACTTGAGGGCCTATGCTAAGTGAAACAGTCAGACAAAGAGAAACAGATACTGTATTATCTCACTTATATCTGGAATCTAAAAACAAAAAAATAAAATAAAATAAACCAACGTCTAAGATACAGAGAACAGATTGATGATTGCCAGGGAGGGCAAAATGGGTGAAGGTGACCAAAAGTACAACTTCCAGCTATAAAATAATTGAGTTCATGATGATGTAGTGCTCCACATAGCGACTATAGTTAATAATACTGTTTTGCATATTTGAAAGCTGCTAAGAGAATAGATCTTAAAAGTCCTTGTCATAAGAAAAAAAAGACAAAATTTCTATAACAAGGTATGGTGACAGACACATTAGCTTAAAGTTCTTGTAGTGATCATTTCATAAGGTATACAAATATCAAATCACTATGTTGTACACCTGAAACGAATATAATGTTATATGTCAATTATACCTCAATAAAAATAAATTAGATAAAATAGCAATTTTTAAGAAGAAAAAAATAAATTTGTGAGAGATATTTGTTTATATTTTATAGGTGTGAAAACCAATAATTTATACAAACTATATATGATCAATTTGGACTACATAAAATTTATACAAACTAAATATGATCAATTGTGGACTATGCAAAGTAAAAGATTTGTGGATGAATTGAAGATGATTTTGCCCAAACTGGAGTCTTTTAAAGAAGAGAATATGTTGGAAAGATTTTCTTACAGCTAGACTCTCTCAGTTCAAGCAGAGCTTTTGCCTATTTAAATTTAAATTAAGGGGCGCCTGGGTGGTTCAGTGGTTTAAAGCCTCTGCCTTCAGCTAAGGTCATGATACTGGGGTCCTGGGATCCAGCCCTGCATCAGGCTCTCTGTTCTGTGGGGAGCCTGCTTCCCGTCCTCTCTCTGCCTACCTCTCTGCCTGCTTGTGATCTCTTTCTGTCAAATAAATAATAAATAAAAATAAAAATGAAAAATAAAAAGATAAATTTAAATTAAAATAAAAAGTTTAAAATATCTCTTTGCACCTTTGAGAGTGAAGAGTCCATGGTGTGAACTTAGTCATAAAAAGTTATTTGGTTTACAAGTTCTATAACTGGTTTGCCTGAAGAGATTGAATTTTTATGACTCAATTGATGAGATATTTTGATATGTTATCTTTATGCCTGTAGATGCTTGGAAATTACCCACGTCCATATACCCTCTCAAGTGGCCTATTTTTTTGTCAAAGCTGTCTCACATTCCTACTTAAGTTTAGTTTAATCTTTATAAAGCATGTTATATAAATGCTCCCTGAATCATGTAGTACTTTAAAAAAATTCTTGGAACAGTTAAGATCTTCTCAAACAAAATTGAATAAACAACTCAAAGAAGTGGGTAAAACTTCCTGAAAATTGATTTTGGTAATTTTATAACAACTTAAAAATTCCAGATTGCCTTTGCTCTTATGCTCCATGGCCCTCTCTGATTAATTGGGACCTAATTATTACTGTTTCTGAATTATTATAGTTCCTGCATTCTTTCTTTTCTTTCTCTTACAATGTGAAATTTGTCCTCAGCAAGAGCCTAAGTGATACGACTTTTAGTATTTCCCTTTTGATAGCACTTGTTATGAAGAAGATGGTGAAAGACACCAAAGCCATTGTCAGAAAGGAAGCTCGTAGGTTACTGGTTGATAATTATTTCCAGTCAAGTGGTAACACCAATGGGAACAATGGTCACATGCATCATGGTCAACATCACATCTCCACCCGGTATGGGAACTGGTACCTGACAACTGTTCAGTAGATACTGATTGGATAAATTATCTCATCTTAGTCTTTGGTCTTGCTAATAATCATGACACAGGCTAACTGTATAATCATGGTAAAATCACTGTGATAGGAACCAGAATTTGACTGGACCATAACTAGTTATAATACTGAACAAGATGCTTTGTTTCTCAGGATGTGGCCTTTTCATTATTGAAGTTTAATTAACATATAACGTTATATTAGTTTCAGGCATAAAACATACTGATTCAATAATTTCATACATTACTCAGTCCTCACCATGATAAGTATAATCACAAGACCTGGCTATTTTATTGTAAAATGAGAATTTTAGATAGGATCACTACTTTGAAAACTTTTTTGACAGTTTTGTTTTAGTAATGAAACATTTTTTAAAAGATCCCTTAAGTGGAATATTAATTTGTTTTATGCAGCTTCTAAAAGCAGAACAAATGTGGTTTGAAACAGAGCCAGAACCTCCCTTGCTTGGCAATTCTATCATTAAGTCACTTTTTTTTTTTTTTTAAGAATCCTAAAGCTCCAGAGGACACAATTTGAGAGCCAAGGGACTTAGTTGTTTTCAATATTCTAGTTAGAAAATTTTATGACCAACATGAAAAGATATCATAGTGAAGAAAAAAACACATAGTTCTCAGTAATCACTGAAATCAAGCTCCAGTCCTGCATTACTGTGTGACTTTGTGGTTCAGATTCTTGTCCATCAGATAGAACTATGTTGCTGAATAGTGGCATGCCTATCAGTGATTAGATAACTTAGGAGGTAATGGTTCTGGCTATCTGTTGGTATAAAACAAACTTCCCCAAATGTTGGTGGTTAAAATAACATCTCAGAATTTTATGGTTCAGGATTTCAGGCAGGGGTTGCCTAGAGGATTTTCTGTTTGCTTCATGGTATTCAGCTGGAAAATTTGGGCTGGTCTGGAGAGTCCAAATCATCTTCATTCATGTGTCCTTAGTAGGGATCGATGGCTGGAAGCCAGGACTCAGCTGGGACCATCAACTGGAATGCCTCCTCTAGGCCTTCCCAGCATGGCAGACTCAGGGCAGTCAAATTCTTCCATGGTGGCTCAAGGCTCTAAGAAGAATGTTCTAGCAAACAAGTCTTTCCTGTATGACCTTTTATGACCCAGACTTCTAAATCATACAGCATTCCTTCTGCCATACTCTCTTGGTCAAAACTGTCCCTAGCTTTTCAAATTCAAAAAGAAGGGCTGAGCCCCTATCTCTCAATGGTAGGAGTATCAAAGAATTTGCAGCCATGTTTTAAAACTGCCAGAGTTATTCTAGTCTTCAGCATCTGTGTTATTACTACAATAATCAAGGAAAATTCAGAGGTGCGAGTAGTACATTTCTCTCCACAGTCACAGGGAGAGAATATTGTAAGGGATTCCACATTTTCTTGAAAATTTTATATTGGGATTAAATGTACCAAGCTAAACCAAATGACTACTGGGTTTCTTGAGTTCTATGTTTCAAGCCTCATACCTGTATTACAGAATGCTTTTGGCAGAATTCTTTGCCATCACTATCATTCTGTATAATCAAGTCTTCTATAGTTAGGATACATTAAGCTACTCCAAGATTACTTGGATAATGGAAACAGGACATGCGTATTTGGAGGGCTGCTCTGGAATTGTGACTCAAAGAGCTCCCGGCATGTAGGTTTTGTTAAACAATTCAAACCATTTGGATTCTTTCCCCCTGCTCCCAGTAATACTAGAAACAAATAAGTTGAGACTACAGAATGCATGTTGTCTGGGGAAACATACTGAATGCACCTTGGACATAGTTCTTTTTTTTTTTTTAATTGAATTATAATGTGGGAAGAGAATGTGAAAGTGTTTAGGAAGTGAAATTCTTTATTGTCCTTGATAGTGATAAATGGACTTGGCTGGGCTTTTTCTACTCATATGAAAGTAACAGGGAGTATTGTTCCACCAGCAGAAATTATTTTCTTTTTTACCTCTGTTAATTCCACATGTTGCCTAGAGAATTCCTCTCCTTATGTGGAATATATAACTCAGAATTTGTAAAGACACATAAGGGAAAATGATGTCAGGAAATTAAATTACTTTGGGGGAGGATTGCCATAGTATTTTTTCATAAAACCAAATATGAGAGTTTTTCTAGTGTGTTGCATAAGGCCACTTTGTACCACTGTGTCTGCAGTCAATAAGAACATAACCACCAAAATGTGTCTTTAAGTCATCACAGCAGTCTATAAAACTACCAGTACAGGTTAAGCCCTTTGTTTGAATTAAGGTAATGGGTCAACCAGAGTTCTTGCTATGTATCAAGATAATTAATACTTAGCAGCAAGTGCTGTGGTATGATTTTCTTGATACCTTGCCCCTCCTTCCATAGGGAAGGTAACTGTGGCTGGGGGGAGCATGATGGAAGAGTATACCCCTGCTAAATGCTGATTATACTGTATTGTATAAGAGCAATACTCTAAGATTCCTGGTTAGGAAAATAAAAGAAGCTAGTTAGCAACTTGGTTACAGGTAACTTCTATTCATCAGCCTAACTTGTAACTTGGTTAAGTGTGGACTAGATTCAATGAAATGGCATACCTAGCAGTGTGTAGCACAAAAGAAATTCTTGATAAATGAGAGCTGTGTCATTAGGTTCCCAAAAAGAAACAGATGGCACATTCCAGTTGAATTAAATTGAGAAGAGTTTTGGAAAGGAACTCTTTATAAAGGTCTGGAAGAATGTAGTGAGAACCCAAGCTTAGTACAACTGGGCAGTATGACCACCAGAGGCCTGAACTAATAAGAAAAAGGGGCAGTTGTGAGAACCTGAAGACAGAAAGAATCATAGTTGGAGAGGGCTGCCTGGCAGGAGCTGTGACTTTCAGTAGAGGGATGAAGCCAGTTTATGAAAATCCTACAGGGAGGGAACTGGGGGGAAAAATTCTCCAACTAGAGCCAAAGATTTAGGGAATTCGCTGATAACAGTCACATGGGTCAACCCCCCAGGGGCACAAAGCAGGATGCATGAATAGTGATTTAGAAGAGCAAGTGGAAAAAGGAGTCAGCATAATATTGTTCATTGTTACTATTATTCTTTTTATTTTCATTTTTCCAATATCTGATCCCAGAATACTCAATATTTTGTGCAGCACTTGGAATCTGGAAGCACAATTATTATCTGTTGATTAAATGAGTAAATGAATGAACAAATTCTCACCTATGATTGTTTCAGGTAGGAATTAAGCCAGGTTGATATTAAAAGAAACCCAACTACAGTGGCTTGAAAACCCAAAAGTTATTTTTACATAAAAGAAATCTGAAGGCAGACTCATCAAGATTTCCAAAGAGGTAATATTTTTCTGAGTACATATTTACCTTAAATTAAAGCCATTACTAAGGAAGAAGGTCAGCATTCTTTTGACCAGATGAATGGACTTCAAAAACCAAATTTTGACACCTGAGAAAAGATAGTTATGGAAGAGTCATGTAAGCTATCTTGCCATATCTGTCTCCTAGGCTGGATTTGAACTAACCAAATAAACTCATGATTTGAAACAATTATCTGGACAGTGGAGGGAAAAAAACCAACAGCAACCAATGACTGATATACTCTGTGTGTGTGTGTGTGTGTGTGTGTGTGTGTGTGTGTGTGTGTGTGTATGCACATGCACATGTGTGTGTTGGGGGTTATCTTCCAGGTTTAATTTTATAAATCCTTCCCCATCTCACCTGTGCAGTTCACAAACCAATCATGATGCTGAATCATGTTTGCCCCGCCCCAAACTAGCTCTAAAAATAGCCCCAAAACATCATTAAATCTAGGGCCCAAATGGATTTTTCCTTCAAATTAAAAAAGAAGAAGAAGAAGAAGAAGAAGAAGAAGAAGGAGAAGGAGAAGGAGAAGGAGAAGGAGAAGGAGAAGAAGAAGAAAAAAAATAAATTTAGGAGAGTACAAAGGGTAATACATCAAACTGCCATGTTCTCTCCAGTCATAACAGAAAATTAACATTTAAAAAGCATTTGCTCAGGGGCGCCTGGGTGGCTCAGTTGGTTAAGCAGCTGCCTTCGGCTCAGGTCATGATCCCAGCGTCCTGGGATCCAGTCCCGCATCGGGCTCCTTGCTCAGCAGGGAGCCTGCTTCTCCCTCTGCCTCTGCCTGTCTCTCTGCCTGTGCTCACTCGCTCTCTCTCTCTAACAAATAAATAAATAAAATCTTTAAAAAAAAAAAAAAAAGCATTTGCTCAGAGCACCTGATTGACTCAGTTGGTTAAGCATTTGCCTTCGGCTCAGGTCATGGCCCCACGGTCCTGGGATGGAGTCTGGCATTGGGCTCCCTGTTCAGCCTCTCCCCCTGCCTCTGCCTCTCCCCCTGCTTGTGCTCTCTCTCTCTCTTAAATAAATAAATAAATAAATAAATAAATAAATTTCTTTAAAAAACATTTGCTTTTTTTAAAGGTAAAATTTATAAAACAAAATTGTCCTCGCTGGTCCAAAGCCAATTATATAAGAAGAGTGGAAGGGAATGCTAAGGGCAGGAGTTTTTTTCAGAGTCACATTTGAGTCTCTGGGGGAGATAGCCTTGCAAGTTTTCCACATACCAACCTGGAAGTTGGCCAATTCAATGTGAATTGGAAAGTTCTCTCCATGGTAGGTATAAGGAGGACAGAAATCTAGCTTTCCAGAACTCTTCTAATTTCTGTGTGTCACTGATTGGTCCCAGGGTTTCCTGAAAGTGGAGGGGAGAAATGAGGTCGGGGATAAGGGTCCAATATGAAGATTGCTCTGTAGAAATCAGCAGGCCTGAGCAGGATGGTCTTACGGCAGAGGCTGTGGGATCAGACTCAGAGTAGAGCCAGAAAGAAGACATGGGAGGGACCCAGGAGGTCTTGAGCACCTGCAAGTACTAAGAGAAGACCAAGTCAGCCTGGTAGCACTACTCAGCCAGTCCCATTCAGAAAGACCAGACAGTAGAGCACAGCCATTGCCAACTTCACTATAGATGCCAGCAAGGAAAGCATGACCAGGCAGGAAAGAGAGATCCCAAGCAGGGATCCCAGTTCCCCTCACTCCACCACCATGGGATGACTCCATCTATTCCTACCCAGAGAATTAGGGTAAGTCTGAAGGGACCTGTCTTTTTACCCAGAGTCACACAAAAGATACTATTTAAATCACTTTCATAGGTTGAATGTTAATTGCTTTTTAAAATATGCTCCATTTTTCTATCAATATATTTACCTGATCTATAAACTGAAACAATGTACAGAGATTTACAGGAAAGAATCCTGTTTCCCTCTATCCCATTCCTACTTCCCCAAAGCATTCCCCAGAAGGGACATTGTTTTAGTTGGCTTCTGATGTACCTTCCCAGAGTTTATGCTATTACCTATTACTAGCTATTACCTATGCTATTACCTATTACTAGCAAATGTGAATATATATTCTTAATCTGATTGTTCATTTTCTTAAATCAAAGATAGCATCACTATTTTTTTCTCATTTAAAATACATTATTGGAAAAAAATAAAAAAAATAAAATACATTATTGGGATTTCCATATCTGTATGGTATTACAATTAATTTGTTGTTTTTTTGGAGGGTATTTCATTGTAAGGTTGCTTCATAATTTATTCAACTCTTCCTTATTGATGGACATAGATAACATTTTGCTATTTTGCTATTTTGCTATTACAAACAGTGGTACAATGAATGACTTTATAAATGTGTTATTTTTGTTGGCGTGAGATAGATCTTTAACAAAAACCTAAGGGGCTGAACTTTAAATGAATGAGTATACTGGATTATGCCACAGCATACTGGAACATTGCTAAGTTTGATGGTCATAGGCATGCAGTGACTAATAATTAACAAATCAGTTAATAAAGAAATAAAGAAGCCACATAATCTTGGTACATCTAAGAGAATTGTTAGTAAGTTTGTGACTTTACTTCATATGCATGTATATATGCAAGCACACATTAAAAATATAATATTGGGCTCGAGTCTATACACTCTTGTAAAAGTTGTGTAATAGGGAGCCACTGAGGCCTGACTGTGCAAAGGACTTAATGATAGGATTTACAAAGAATGGCAAGGAAATTGTCTTGGAAATCTAAGAGCCAGGGTCGGGTTAGAGCAAGCCCCTTGTGGAACGGGCTGGAGTGTGGGTCTGCATCTGAGGCAGCTGCCAAGCCTTCCCGTGGCTGCCCTCCAACTGTCTTTTCACTCTGTCTTCAACCGCTCTACTTGTTCTTAACTTGTGTGCCTCCATACTTTCAGCTTCCTACTTCTCACAGCGGCTCCTCCAGTGTCAATTTTACCTTATGACCTTTTAACTGAGCTGTCAAACTCACTGTCTCACGATTTCTGGATTTTTAGAACAAATTTCAAATTTTGCCCTGCTCATTTTTCTATCAAGCCTGTACAGATAATGGATTGTTGGCAAGTGGACTGTTTGGTTACTCTTCGACCGGTTACTCACTCATGAGCCAATCAGCGACCGTGGAGTGAGGACCAGGTGGTCAAACAAAGTCTCAGTCCCTGCCTCCCTGCGGGGAGAGTAGCTGATGGGGCTGTCTTCCTTACAACCCAGTGTGGTCAGGCAGGCATCATAACATGTCTAATGTCCAGAATCAAAACGTTTTATTCGTGTCCTTTAATATCAATTTAACATGATTATAAATGACTGCCTAGTTGTCTATCACATGGTATTTCTGTAATTTATATTATGAATTCCTTTCTCTTGACACTGGAGTATATACGTAGCCAGGGAAGAAGGATGAAACAGTGATGAGCATTGAAGGGAGGTCAAGAAACTGATCAAAACCTGATCAATATTTCTCCTTTATACATGTGTAGAAAAATATGATATTGAAGTACTAACTCATGCATGTGTCCTCTCCCCCCATCCTGCCCCTATCATCTTCCTTTGCCTCTTGTGACTCTCCTCACCACCACTGGGACAGTTTCTTGGAAAAGATGACCCAAGTAGGGGATTCTCCACACTTGAGTATCAAAATAGACCTTTGGAATGATAGCAAAAATAACTGTCTTGAAAGAAAAGGTGAGTTACATGAGCCTAGATTCTGAAGACTTCAGAACAGAATAATGAAGAAAGTGTTCCCAGTTCAAGATAATTTTTCCCATCCTTTCAACTAGGGTATCCATAAGAAAGAAGAATCAGAGCACACTTAGACACTGTTGTTTTCCGGAGAGGGAGCTTGGCTTTGATCCCTACAGCTGGGGCTTCTCCTCCTAGAGCCAAAAAAGCCAGCAAGCCTTACGGGCCCCATTTCAGCATTGTGGTAGAGAAGCAACAGAGTAGAGACGGGGGAGGGAATCTCTGCACAGAGGAGCCTGAGTCAGCTCCCATGGTCCCCCAAACCCAGGAGGGTTGGAGAAGCAGCAGAATGCTTTCCTGAGACACCAAGAATGGGCAAAGGCTATTGATAGAGAGAGCTGGACCTAAGTGACTTTGCAGTCAGGAGGAGATAAGAGCCAGATGTACCCATGACCTGAGGCCAGGTAGGAAAGAGGATATTTCAGATATTTCTGTCCCAGGACAGAAGAGGGAGGACCAGGGCCTAGACTTCTGTGATGACTTGGAATGCCCTACATCCCCTGACTTAGACACAACCATGAGCAGAGGCAGGCTGCATTAGACCTCGGGGTAATAGGACATAAAAATAGAAATTAAGTTAGTTGCAGAAAAATGAAATATATTTTAAAAATGTGCACTTCTGTCCTGTTTCTGACACTCTTACCTGATACACAGATTTCTCATGGGTGCAAATATTTGAGCTTAGATAGCCCCTTAGAGCTCATCAAACACTTGGAGGGGAAACGTGATTTAAGAATAAACAGTCCTCTGTTCCTTTAAGTGTTTTTACATTTCATTAATAGTTGAACTGGTGTCTGACCTCTAAGATATTTTGATAAACATCTCAGAAATGTACACGTGATGTTCATATTTTTTGAGGGGTGATTTGCAGGCTTGGCATACTTTAGCAGTAGAAACCTCTCTTCAAACAATATATGAAGGACCTCGATAAACGAACAGCTTGAAGGGGTGCTCTGGTGGAAAATCAGAGTCTCCCCTTCCCTCACTGTCCCCTTCACCGCCAAGATGGCCCTGGAGACACCATCTTATAACCCTGGTGACTCATGCACAAGCTGCAAAGCCACTACTTGCTCAGGCTCCTTCAGTCCCAATGGCCTCATAAGTAAGAAATGAAATGGTGACATCCCACTTAGCGTGCTGGTCCTCAGTCCCCATGTCTGTTAAGTGAGCAGGATGGACTAGCTCAATAGTGTAATGTCATTAAATCTCCCAAGGTACTTTAAGGATATCTATGCTTGCTTCCCCCCCAACCCCCTGCTGAGATTCCTTGAAGTGGGGCCCAGGAATCTGCATTTAACCCCCCCACCCCATTCTAATATGCAGCTAACACAAGAACCACTGAGGAAGATGGTCTTTGAGGACTGCTACAAACAATAAAATTCACATGAATAGGAATTTGGGGAGGAGTACCTTAATTTGACTATCCAGTTGGAACAAACTCTGGAGGGTAGGAGAGTCTTTTGAGAAGTCTTTTTTGAGGAAGTAGAAATAACACATTTTCAATTTCAGTGGTCTTAAGTCAGACAGTGAAGCAGAACAAAATCTATTCTCTCTTTAGGAAAGCAAGAATTTTTCTCTAGCAAAAAAATGTCCTTGAAATAATTGTTTGTCCTTGGCTCCTTGGAAAATCATGGCTGATTGCCTGGTGGTGGGTATAAAAGAAAGGTGATTTGTTCATGTGAATGTCAATATTGCCTTCAGGGGGTAGGAATGTGAAAAACAGTGTTTTAAAATTCTGGAGCCTAGTTACCATATAATTAAATTAAATCTCAGCTAAAATCTTGCCTTCTCTGAGAAAAGTATTATCTGATTTTTGTTAAATATTTAAAAATTAACCCATAAGGAAATGAAAATCATCATTTTAATCTTGCCTCATATTTGTTTAATAATCTCAAATGATTAATTTTCTAATTAAGGAAATGGAATTGATTTTGGAAAGTTATCATGTAGTATTCATGGTTGAAATGTTCAATATTTCATAATGACATTTAGCCCAGTTTAATAAAAATTCTGCAG
Organism: Taxidea taxus jeffersonii; assembly: GCA_003697995.1. Lineage (NCBI taxonomy): Eukaryota > Metazoa > Chordata > Mammalia > Carnivora > Mustelidae > Taxidea > Taxidea taxus. The sequence continues at coordinate 102,806 of ML112103.1, forward strand.
TTTTCTAAAAAAGCATTCCCAAAATGTGTGCTAATACTGCCGCAAGAGGTTAATAGAAGTCACACACATGAAATATTTCTATATGGAAAGAAGCTTGGGAAACACAGCAGTCATCTATAGAAGTCTGGGTTTGAGTTTCAACACCTTAATTAAAGTTCTTAGAAATGTCCTTTATAATAGGTGCTTTCACCTCAAGATTATTTATAGACATAGAGTAAAAGGCAAAGACAGATTTTTTTTTTTTGAAGTTGTTATTCCCAACCTAACCTCTGTTTACTCAGAAACCATAACAAGGGGGGAACCCACTTCTGATTCTGGGTTCTCCAAGTGGGAATATTGACAGATTATATGGCCATTCTAAGCAGTTCTCTGGGAACAGAGCAGCTCAAGGTCTAAGTAATAAGGTTCCTGTCAGAATTCAGAGAAGGAAGCAGATGGAAGGACACAATTTGGGGATGAGTTGTTGATTTTTATCCCTTCATCAGGAAGGAGTCTGACACGTGATGAGCTACACTAGTAGCTACACTGTCCAGTATGGTAGTCTCTAGCCATATGGGGCTATTTAAATTTGAATGTAATTCATTGAAATTACATAAAATTTAAAATTCAACTCCACAGATGCACTAACCACATTTCAAGTGTCCAACAGCCACAGATGAATGTTTCCATCATGACACAGTTTCTTTGGAAACACAGGCCTCGATTATGGGTCCCCCATCTACCTACGCCGAGCACCCTTGGCGATTGGTTTTCATTTTATATTTCACATGATTTTCTCTCTTTAGGTGCTCTCTTAGTCTCTACCGTAGTTTCATTTATCTTTTATTTTCTGAGACTTAGCTGAGTTCCACGGTGGTTCTTCCTCTTGTCATGGGGTTGACTAGGATCCCTCCTGTGCCCGCAGTCAGCGGCAAGCTCTATGGGATCCGAGTGTCCAAGATGGCGTCAGCTCCCTGTTGGGCATGTCAGCTGGGTGACAGGCATGGCTGCAAACTGGCTGGGTCTCTCTCTCTCTCTCTTCATTACGGCTCAACTCTCATTTCACCCTATAAACAAGAGAAAGCAGAAGCCGCCAGACTTAAGGGCTGGGGCTAGAATCTGCCCAACATCGCTTCTGCTACGGAGAGAGCTGGAAAAGGAAAGAAGCCTCAGTGCTTTTCACTGCCGCAGTGAAGAATCGCAGGACAGTGCAGTGAAAGTCAATCGGAGCAAAGTTTTATTATAGTATGCTCGAAGGATGGAGCGGGCCAGTCAAGAGAGACAAAGGTCCCAGAAACTCTGGGTGTGGGCTTTTATCATTTTTTTCTTTGGGGCGGGTCCTAAGGTTGCCACATTTGAGTGACAGGACTGGATGATATAACAATTTAGCCAACTACCCATGCCCTATTGCAAAATGCATTTGAAATACCTGCAGGGGTAGGAAACAAGAGACATTAATTCTATTCTAGAGACATAGGTCAGATAAAGACAAGAGGCTGCTTTCTTCACAAGCACAGCAAATGTAACTTTTCTGCAGGGATGCTGTCAACCGAGATTCATTGCTGGGCGGGTGGGTGGAATGGGATGGTCTTCCTGCAATCTTGGGTTGGGCTCTCCAACAGGACCTCTAAAGTCCATCCTCCTGCCACTCATGCCTAGCTTCCTGCCTAATACTTCCATTGCATTCTGTAGGTTACAGCAAGTCCCAAACCCAACTGGAGTCAAGGAGGAGGAAAATAGTCTTCACTGCTTGATGAGAGGGACAGTTATATTGGCAGACAATATAGTATACTACCTAACCCCCTTTTCTGCTCATCACAGAAGACAGTTTTTGAGGACAAATATATAACACAACTGTGCAATGAGTAACAGCAAATCACCGTTTACGTTACAGTTTTATACCCAGTAATATATAGTCATAAATAATGTTCCCACAGCATGTAGGACCCAGAGGTGAAACCCTTATAAATTGCTGTGGTAAGAAAGGTGAGGATAGGGGTATGAAAAGAAGATTCTCCTTCAAGCCCCTCTTCCACCCTGCCTCTGAGACAGTTACAGTGCGCAAGAGTGTGCTAAAAAGTCAGAGCAGTCCTGCAGAAAAGAAGCTGTTTTGCAAAAGCAATTTGGACTTATCTCGCTTCGTATTTACTGCCTTCGAATTTACACATCATGAGATGGTTTCCCCACTTTGCTTTGAGGTGCTTAAAAGAAATTCTTAGATGGATAATTCATAAGTAAAAAAATCTACGCTGCTAAAGTCCATTCATAATTTCAGGATGCAATTGAAAAACAAGATATCTTATTTTACAAATTACATTGTCCCTAGTTAGAACTTTCAGGATGAGAATTTGTGTGTGGAGAGGGATGGGACCCAAAGGACTATAATCTTGTGAGAATATACATTTAAAGAACTTTTTAGAGAGCATTTTGACCATATTTATCAAAATTTAAAAGGTGTATTATTTAGGTCAACACTTTCACTGGGAAGAATTTCACCCTCGTTCCATTAAATCCTTAGTCAAATCCCCTTTTTAACACACTCTATGTTTAGTTTTAATTGTTTTTATTTAAGTATAATTAACACAGTGTTATATTAGTTTCAGGTCTACAATATAATGATTCGGCAGTTCTATACATCTGTCAGTGCTCATCAAGGTGAGGTGCTTTTAATCCCCTTTACCTGTCCCCTGCCCCATCCCCTCTGGCAACCAGCAGTTTGTTCTCGGTATTTAAGAGTCTGTGTTTTCATTTGTCTCTTTGTTTGTTCCTTTGTTTTGTTTCTTAAACCCCACATGTGAGTGAAATCCTATGGTGTTTGTCTTTCTCTGACTTATTTTGCTTAGCATGATACTCTCTAGGGCCATCTCAACACAATCCCTATATTTAATGATCTTTTGTCTCTTGAGGAAAAAGACAAATACCAAGTTGTGAGATAATAGTTGCTTGCAAGTAAGTCACATCAGGCCAGGCATACTCCTTTCTTAGAAAGAACTTCACATCACAAATTGAACATCCAATGATTGTAGCATTTATGAGAAATCTCTGTTCAAAAAGCTGATCCCGGGGCATCTGGGTATCTCAGTCGGTTGAGCTTCTGACTCTTGGTTTTTGCTCAGGTTATGATTTCATGGGTCCTGAGATTGATCTCCACCTCCAGCTCCGTTCTCACGGGGGAGTCTGCTTGAGATTCTCTTCCTCTGTCCCTCCCTTTACTCTCTCTCTCAAATAAATAAATAAATCTTAAAAAAAATACAAAACAATTGATCCAACATGCTGTTTAATATTACTTCAACAAATTAGCTTGAGGGACTTGGGACACCCCAGTGATTTCTGCCTTAAGGAAGGTAATTGAAAGAATGAAAATCTACTTTCCCTTTGAAGGTGTCATTCACCTGTAGACAAACCTCCATAATCATCCCAGTCTGTGAGTCCAGACAGCTCAGGTATGTGAAAGAATTCTGCTCACCAGCAGCAGACTGAAGCCATTGCGGAAATATCTGATTATTGAATAATGTTGTTTTGAATAGAAAATAAAGATGCTGCATAGTAAATCTTTTTTAACTGACTGCTGAGTCTCCTGGGTCCCTGAAATTTATGCCCCATTACTTATTATAACCCAAATTAGGACTTGCTTATAGGGTAATCCTTGACTTTTACGCATCTAATTCAATTTGACAGATAAACTCCCATAAGTATGCAAAGATATCGATACAGGACTGCTCTTTGCAGTCTTCTTGGCAATAAAAAGGGGGAAATGACTATATTAGGGATTGGTCACATAGATGATGTACATCCATAAATGGGACACAAATGTAGGTAGCCATTAAAATGAAAATATAGACTATATATACTTCTATAGAAAGATGTGCAAGGTATATTAAGTAAAAAAAGGAAAGACACAGAACAGTATACAAAATATGTGTTCATCTAAGTAAAAAAATCTATGTGTATGTGTTTGAACACAGGCAGAAAATTTCTGAAAAAGACTATGTAATAAATTTAACAGCAGTCATCTCTGGAAAGAGTATGGGGGACTTTTACTTATATCTTTCTTAGTATTTGATCTTTTTTTAATTTTTTAAATTTTTAAAATTTTTTTTTTAAAGATTTTATTTATTTGTTTGTCAGAGAGCAAGAGCGAGCACAGGCAGACAGAGTGGCAGGCAGAGGCAGAGGGAGAAGCAGGCTCCCTGCGGAGCAAGGAGCCGGATGTGGGACTCAGGACGCTGGGATCATGACCTGAGCCGAAGGCAGCGCTTAACCAACTGAGCCACCCAGGTGTCCCTATTCGATTTTTTTTTAACTTTATTTAAGCTTTATTTAAACATATAATGTAACCCCACCACCCTCTCCCAACCCCTCTTCCCCCCACCCCCCTCAGTTTGTTTTATGACATTAAGAGTCTCTTTTGGTTTGTCTCCCTCCCGATCCCATCTTCTTTCATTTTTACTTTTCCTACCACCTTAACTCCCACCCCCGTTGCATCTCCACTACCCGAATGTTTATAGCAGCAATGTCCACAATAGCCAAGTTATGGAAAGAACCTATTCGATCTTTTTTTTAATTTAATTTAATTTTATTATTTTTTTTAGAAATATCTTTTTTTTAATATTTTATTTATTCATTTGACAGACAGAGATCACAAGTAGGCAGAGAGGCAGGCAGAGAGAGAGAAGAGGAAGCAGGCTTCCCGCTGAGCGGGAGCCCGATGCGGGGCTTGATCCCAGGACGCTGGGATCATGACCTGAGGCGAAGGCAGAGGCTTTAACTCACTGAGCCACCCAGGCACCCCTTGATCTTTTTTTTAAAATAGCACAAGCAAGCATTACTTTTTTTTTAATTTCTCAAAACTAATTAAATGACAAAGAAAGAGAACAACCAGCAAAGAAAATGGAAAGGAACATTTTAAAGATAATGTGTTCTAAAACAATCCCGTATATATTTAGTTAAGTGATCATTTTAATTTGAATACATGCAATTGATGGTATTATTATACACAAGAAAGAATGTAGGATTTGGAGCCAAACGGATCCAGGATTAAATCTCAGCTACCCAGTACCAAGAGTAGAGCTTTGGGCAGGTCCCTTAAGCCTTCAGAAACTCAGTTTTCACATCTATCAAATGGATATAATCATATCTTCCCTGTGAGCTCATTCCTTACAATTATGTTGACAAAGTACTTGGTCTCCTGCTTGTCCCACAGTATTCCCTCAGTAAAAGATTGCTGCTGTCATTATACTACATATAAGCTGTAATGTCTTAAGAAAATCTCAACTTCAGTTTCCACATCTGAAAACAGGAAAAGTTAGTACTTACTATATGGGTTATAAAGAGGTGGGCTCAGGCAATTAGCAAATAGTATTTTTAGTATTTCTGCACAAATATCTTAAATGCTGCTTGGAGGTGGTTTCAAACTTCATGGAATAGAGGAAAAATATTAGTTTCCATTTCACCCACTGCATGGTCAGCCTCCAAAAACCACACTGAATTGAATGTCCTCACAATGGCATTCTCTTCTTATATTGGGTGGCCCGCACCTTGTTATTTGATTCCTGTTGAAGCCTGCTGGCACTGATGACAGTTTAAATCTTAGCAAGCTTATTTTAGTCAGAAATCTCCCCTTAGTCAGACCACGTTTTTGGTTTGGGGGTTTATTTTAACAAATAAAAATTTTCTTATGGGTTTCATTCCCAATAGTGTTAAGTCCCAGTTGAAGGCCAACGGCCTAAAAAGCAGAGGGCAGCTGATGTGAGTTCTAGAATCAGAAGGCCCAAGAACCAGGAGCTCTGATGTCTGAAGACAGTAAATATGAATGTCGAAGCTTGAGAAGGGAAAGAGAGAATTCATCCTCCCTCCTTTTTCTTTGTATTTGGGCCTTAAGTGAATTGGATGATGCCTGCCCACATTGGTGAGGGTAGATCTTCTTTATTCAGTCTACTGAATCAACCCCCTTGCAGATACACTCAGAAATAATGTTTGAGCAGCTATCCGGGTACCCCTTAGGCCAGTTAAGTTGACACATAAAATTTACCATCACTTAGATATTTAGTTTTACTCTGAAAATATTCTCACCCATCTATAACTGTGTATACTGGGTTATTTTTACCCCAAATATTTGTTAGCTCATATAGAAACAAAAAGAAAAATCATATATGAGTAGTTTTTAAAAATATGGTTTTTGTCTATGTTTGTTTAAGGCCTATGACAAAATATCAGGGTAGCTTTCCATGTCAAGCAGCTTAATATATTTATCATGTGATAAGTCAATCCTGTCTTCATCATATCTTTGTGAGATGAAGAGGTCTTTGGTATAAAAAATTTTAAATATATTTCTGTCTTCTCAATTTGCTCTATGAGCAAATTCTATAAAATGCTATAAAATTTAACCCAAACTCTTTAGTCTGTATCTCTACTAGATATCATCACATCCAACAAATTTAACAATGATTCCTTAATATCATCCAATGTATAGCCTGTATTTCAATGTCCCTGGTGTCTTAACATATATTTTTTCAATCAGAGTAGAAACAAGATCTGTATACTGCAGTTGGTTATAAGTCTCTTAAGTATGTAGAACAATACTTACAGACCTAAAAAGAGGACTATCCAAGTCCACAAGAATGAAAAAATTTACATAGATCTTTCACTAAGTGATAAAACAGTAAAAAATCCATTCCTGTACAATGTTGGTGGAAATGTAAATTGTACAGCCATTATGGAAAACAGTTCCCTCCAAAATTAAAAATAGAGCTACCATATGATCCAAGAATCCTTCTCCTAGGTATATATTCACAGGCAATTAAATCAGTGTCTCAAGAGACACCTGCACTCCCACGTTTACTGCAGGATTACTCGCAATAGTCAAGATAAGAAAACAAACTAGGGCCCATGGATAGCTGAGTGGAAGATGTGGCATGTATATACATCGGAATCTCATTCAGCCATGAGAAAGAAATTCTATCATTTGCAACAACATGGGTGAAACTGGAGGGCATTTTGCTAAGGGAAATAAGCCAGAGAAAGACAAATACTATATGGCATCACTTACATGTGGAATCCACAAAAAAAACCAAACTCATAGAGAGAGAGTAGAATGGTGTTTGTCAGAGGCTGACCGTGGGGAAAATGGAGAGATGTAGGTCACTTACAAGATGAATAAGCTCCGGGGATCTAATACACAGCATAATGACTATTCTAACAATATTGTATTGTGTACTGGAAATTTCTTGGGTGAGTGGATCTCAAGCATTTTTACACAGAAAAGGAAAGAAGGAAGGAAGGAAAGAAAGAAGAAAAAAGAGAGAAAGAAAGATTAAATGTAAAGAAGATTTAAAAAATAGGACTAACAGATTTGACCCAAATGACATATATAGCGCACCCATCAAACAGTGATAGAATTCACATTTTTCGGGGTGCATGTAGAATAAACCTTTGTTGACCACATGCTGGGCCATAAAGCAAGGCTCTACAGCTGTGGCAGGACTGAAAACGTAGAGAATACTCTCTTTGGTCATGGTGAGATTAAACCAGAAACCAGTGGTAAAGAAAAGAAAACTAGAAAATACCCCCAGTTTTTGAAGATTAAGCAAATTCATTCACATAAATTATGAGTCAAAAAAGAAGTCACAGTGGAAGTATCTGAAATGTAATAACATGAGAGAATATTTTAATAAACTTGGGGGGTGGATTTCTTAAACCGGAAACAAAAAGCTCTCATTACAATGGAAGCATTGAGAAACTGAATGACATTAAATTAGAATTGAAAAGTGTAACTCCTTTTGGCAGAGAGTAGAGTTATGACTGGGAAGAAATACAAAGGAAACTTCTGGCGGAGGTGTGCTGGCAATGTTCTGTTTCTTGATTTGGTTAGTATTCACACAAGTGTATTTTGTGTTACATCATCAAGCCATGCATTATGATTTATACTCATACAGTCATGTATATGAAATGTTACAGAAACATTATTGTAAAATGTAAGGTGACTCGGACTACATCTAACAAAGAAAGCAACTTCTTTTAAGAGAAAAAATTAAACTAAACTAAAATAAGAGATGTAAAGATAACTTAGAGACCAATACTATGTTAATAGATTGAAAGATTCACTAATATGAAGAGGTCAGGATACTGGCAGGCCTATTTAAAAATTGTATTTGGAGAAACCATGACCTAAATTGAACCCAGATGCTATTTTTTCAGTTATTTTTAATTTTTTTAAATTTTAATTTTTAATTTTAATTTTAATTTTTTTTAAGTAGGCTCCACACCCTGTGGGGCTTGAACTCACGCCCCGAGATCGAGACCTGACGTGGAACTGACTGAGCCACCCAGGGGCCCCTTCACTTGTTTTTTTAATTGTGGATAAATACCGATGACATAAAATTTTACCATCATAACCACTTTGAAGTGTACAGTTCAAAGACATTTAGAACATTTGCGTTACTGAACATCCATCATCATCATCTATTCCAGAACATTTTCCTCACCCCAGAAGAAAACCCCAAATTTATTAAGTAGTTAATCCCCATTCACCTTTCCCCACAACTCCTGGAAAACACTAATCTGCTTTCTGTTTCTAAGAATTGGCCTATTCTGGGTAATTAATATAAATGGAAATATAGAGTCTGTGGCTTTTTTCATGTTTCATCCATGTTATAGCATGTATTAGGACTTTATGACTCTTTATGGCTAAACAATACTTCACTGTATAGAATATGCTGCATTTGTTTTTCTGTTAGTTTCTGGGCTGCTTCTACCTTTTGGCTATCACAATAGTACTGCTTTGAACACTTTTGTACAAATTTGTCTGAACGCCTGTTTTCAGTTCTTATGGGTATATATGTACGAGTGGAGTCAGATGGTACAGGCTGAGTCATATGGTGATTCTATGTTTAACTTATTAAAGAACTCCCAAACTGTCTTCCACAATGGCTATCCCATTTTCCCTTCTCACTGGCAGTGTGTGAAAGCTTCGTTCTGAGCACCCATGTGGACTTCTCAATTCCCAGGTTGGATGAAGATTTTCAAAACTCTTCTTCCTCAAAGGATCTCACTTCACAGCCTTTCTTCCAGACTTTTTGGAGTGTCAGCTGTTTGCCTCAATGGATAGCCTTAGTCCCAGTCCCAGAAAGTCATATTTCTGCTTCTAAAAGTTTTTGAAATATCTCTCCATGCTGCAGCTTCTTTTTCCTGAGGGAGCTGCAGGTTCGGCAAAGTAAAGGCAAGCTCTTGTCTCGTCCTTCAGGGAGTGACCAGACAGGTCAAAGCACAATCACAGTTGTGGTCCTTTGAGAACCTTTTTCTTTGAGAACAAGGTCAGCTCTGATGTCTCCATGGGCTGTGGTTTTCCAGAGCACCACAAGAAGCACAAGTTGGGTATTTTTACCCCAGGGGCAAGGGTAGGTTAGAAATGCCACCAAGATTTCCTACCAGGTTTTGTTTGCTTCTTCCTGATTAAGAGTTTGCTTGGTTCCTGTAAGCCATTGACCATTTTCCAGAGTTCTGTTGTTTTGACAGTTTTTGTCAGTTTTTAGTGTTCTCTTGAGGGATAGGACCTTGGAGTTCCTGACCGTGCCATTATTTCTGATAGTCTTCAAACACTCTTTAAGAAATAAAATAACATGGGGGCTTCCCCTAAGTTATTAAGAGTTATTATAAAACCAGAATAATGAGATAGTGTGGTTTCATTTTAGGGTTAGTTAAATTGACGAGTAGAAAAGAAAATAAAGCACAGAGGTGGGCTTCAGTGATATTGTTAATATTCTGTTCTTTAGTTTTTGTTGATGGGTGCCCACTCTTACAAATAGTCTTTTGAATATAGCAGGTGTTACATAATGAAATATGTTTACATTCCAACTACTTGGACACTGAGAAATGCACTTCTAAGTAATCACTGGGTTAAGGATGATTTCAAAACCAGTTATGAACTATTTAGAAAGCAATACAAGGAGATCACTTCACATCAAAATCTATAAGACACTGCTGCAAACCCATACAAGGAGTGAAAGTATTAGCCTTAAATACTTTCATTATTAAAGAAGAAATAACAAAAAAAGGAGCGGATTCTTAGTCTACATCCTAAAAACATTGAAAAGGTCAATAAAATAAACAAAAAACACAAGAACGTTGGGGTTTTAAAGTAGGAAAGAAACAATAACTATAAGAGCTAAACATTTTTCAAAAGACAAATCGGTCTTTCAAAGGAAATATCAAAAAATTAAGTTCTTCTTGAGTTTGAGAAAAAATAATGTAGATAATAAAGACTGTGCTCAATTCTAATAAGAAAACCAACAGGGTCCTGTGATGAAAAAAATAACTCGGGTGAACTAATGACAACAGCATCATGGGAGAAAGTTTTCCTAATCTAAGAATGAGAGGGACTCTCATCTAGGTCTAGGACATTAGAGGGTGGCAAAGATTTCTAGAATCCTTGTGATGTTGGAAAGAGCATGGTGTGCTGAATTCAGTTTCCATGTCTAGGGCTCAGTAAACAAAAATCACGTTGGGTAGGACAATGCCTGAGTGAATGAATGATGTCACAGAATCTTTGTTTGCAATTCACCACAACTTGGCAACAAGAGTGAAAATTAGAAAATACATCTTATCCTTAAAATACATTCAGTACTCAGCTAAAATATTATAGGTAGATACAAACTGAAAAATTAAGCCCTGGAAAATATCTGAAAACTGATCACAAAGGGGAAATTTTTTGCTTTCTTTCTTCCTTTTAAGTTTTCAAATCAGGGAATTTCTACTTGCTTTGCTTATCTCATCATGCAACTTAACCCCTTCATTAGTCACTTCCTGTGTGTCCAATCCACTGTGTGGATAAACTGGATCCCCAGCAACCAGGAAGTATATGAATAATCTCTGTGGAGTTCTTACTCATCATACATTAGTGGTTTGAATACTAATTAGTATTTGTAAAGTAGGAGGAGAAATATAAGTGAAGTGGCAGTTGATTTTCATTACCTGATAGTGATGAACATATCACAATATTATTATAAAGAGTAATTTCCTAGCATCCTTTAATCTTACCAATTTAAAGAAAATGTCTTTCCTCATTCTATGTGGAAAGATCTGGAACAGATAAAGATAATTAAAATGTGGTCTTCAAAGGAACAACAATAATAATAAAGCCTATCTTTCCACTCCTAGCATCTTCCTAAGTGTCAGACCCATGTATACAAGGACTCATTCAGTGGATTCAGCTAGATGTCCACTCAAACATGTTCACAACGTGAGACATTGTCTTCCCCCCAGCCCAACAAGTGCACCATGGGACCTTCCATCCTCCCTTCCAAATCTACCCTTCCATATTTTCTATCTCTATATTCAGCACAAATATCTACCCACTTTCCCAGTCCAGAAATCTCATAATTGTTTTATAGCTTCAACTCTTGCCACATCCATTAAAAAAGGATCTCCCTGTCCTGCCCTGTTGATTCTACCTCCTAAATTCTATTTAAGTCCCATATTTTCTCCACTTCAGGTGAGTTCAGGTGCTCAAAACAACTTTCAGATTCCCGGGATAGCCTCTTAATTGTCTCCTGACTTAACTCTTACTCTTCTCCAATTTATCTGTATGTATCAGTCCCAACAGATCCTTATAAAATGCAAATCCCATTGCCTTTCTCTCTGATTTAAAATTCATCATTTTCCTCTATGGTATTTTGGATTATATACAAAATTTTTAATTTGGTTTCTAATGAACTAACCATTGCGTCTTTCCCATAGGTACCTGAGAAAATAGTCATGCTGAGCTGCTTGTATTCACCTATATGCTACAGTGTTTTATTCCTTCTGTCTTTTTTATGTGATATTATTCCCCCAGCTTGAAACACTTTCCCTTTTTCTCTTATTCTTCTCATGTCTCTTCAATGTTTCTCAAACCTGGCAAAATTGTATCCAATCATCGGGATTCAGCTCCAACATCACTTCTTCCAGGAATAAAGTGTTCTTGATCTCCCACCTCCAGTAGTCTGAGTTAAATGGCCTTCTTCTTGGCATTACCCTATAGTGAATATTGGGGATTGTTTTCTTTGAAGGACTAAGTAATTATTATTTTCAGTTTTGAGAGGGTAGTAGGCTCAATGGTAGACCCTTAAAAGATCCATGTCTTAAAGCCAGGAACCTGAGAATGTCATAGGATTTGGAAAAACAAAACAAAACAAAACAAAAAAGACTCTTGCAGATGTAATGGATCTTGAGATGAGGAAAGCATCTTGAACTAACTGGGTGGACCCTAAATTCAAGAACAAGTGACTTATAAAGGACACACAAAAGAGAAGACAGGTAGAAGAGGAGGAAGCAATGTAACCAGAGACAGGGATCTGGGTGAAGAAGCCATGAATTAAGCAATGCCAAGAGAAGCTGGATGAGGCCAAAAGTGGATTGTTCTCTAGAGCCCCCCATAGCGGGTGTGGCCCTGCCAACACCTTGAGACTTTGTACTTCTGACCTTCACAACTGTGAGAGGTTTAATGTTTGCTATTTTAGCCACCCAGCTTGTTCCAGATGCCACAGAAACCTATTTCGGGAGATGCACAGTCTCAGGCACAACTATGAACCCCTGCCACAGTGATGTGAAAGCAGCCATGGACAGTATGTCAACACATGGGCAGGACTGTATTCTAATAAAGACTTCATTTACAAGAAGGGATGGTAGGACAGATTTGACCCACAGGCTTGACCACCCATGTTATAATACGTACACTGTCATACTTGATCATCACTCCTCTGGAATACAAGCATATTGAAAATAAGGAGTATGTCTCTTATCTTAGAATGTCTAACCCAAGAGTCTCAAACTTTAATTCTAATAGTGACCAGGCAGGTAAATTAAAGGAGTGTAGTAGCCTGGATTAGAAAGTCAAAGTGTCATCTAATGAGGGCAACTTCTGCTCAGTCCCTGGCAGTTATTGCCACATGCCCCCCCAAGTTGGGCCAAATAAGTCATATTTGGGCTTCAAATTTAGTTTCTGGGCCACAATCTTTCAAGTTTGCATAGCCAGGGCCTAACACAACACATAGTAAATACTTCGTTGAATGAATTCATGTATTCACAAATACCAACATTCTAACACCAAATGAGGATGATATTGTAAGTATATTAGTTGGAATATAAATGTGTACACTTTGAATATGTAGTTTATTGTATATCAATTATACCTCAAGAGAACTATTTTTAAAAGGAGATAAACTAAGGGCAAGAGTATAAATGGGGGAGAAAAAGCATTAATAGTACAAACTGTAAAAGTGAGATTCCTCCCTCAAATAAAATTCTGAGCTGGTACGGTGGCTCTGCTCACTTAAAATGCGGGGACCACCCCCCTACCTTTTCTCCTCTTTTCTAAAGGAGTTGCCTTTGTCCTAAGTACAAGATGTATTACAAGATGGCGCACTACCACATGTGTATTCCCACCTGTGGGAAGGGGGAAAGTGAGGCGAAAGCAGATTCCTTTCCTTTGCAGATACCACCAGGAAGTTCTCCACATAATTTCCACCCATATTCTAAGGGAATGAAAGATTACACCTAGCTCCAATGGAGGGTGGAGAACATAGTCTTTCTCGGGGCAGCCCTGTACCCAGGTAACAGTTGAGGGTTCTTTCACTATGGAAGGGGAGAATGGATATTGGGGGGCTACAGTAAGTATGCAGTGGAAACAATGAAATAATTTACATACTGAAAGCAATAGAAAAATCTGATTTAAACTCTTCAATTGTTTCCCAGTAGGACATAATAGGTCATGTCAGACTTATGTTCTTATTTACTTATTTATTTTAATTTTTAAAATATTTTTATTTATTTATTTGACAGAGAGAGAGATCACAAGCAGGCAGAGCAGCAGGCAGAGAGAGAGGGGGAAGCAGGCTCCTTGCTGAGCAGAGAGCCAGATGTGGGACTTGATCCCAGGACCCCGAGATCATGACCTGAGCCAAAGACAGAGGCTTAACCCACTGAGCTACTCAGGCGTCCCTCAGGCTAATGTTCTATTGCAAAAACTAGAAAAGGCCAAAAAAGTTCAAAAATCATACTTTTAAAAACCTCAGTGAACTCTGGAAGCAAGAAGGCTCTGCTCAGGCTGCCATAACAAAATACCTTAAACCGGGTGATTGAAACAACAGAAATTAATTTTCTCCCAGTTCTAGAAGCTGGAAGTCCAAGATCAGCATGCCAATATGGTCAATGTTCTAGTGAGACCTCTCTGTCTTGTAAACAGCCGCCTTCTCATGTGCTCACATGGCCTTTCCTTGGTGCACTTATGAAGCTTGAGAGAGCAAGCTCCCTGATGTCTCTTCTAAGGGCAAACAAATCTATAATGAGGGTCCCACCCTCATGACATCATCTAACACTAATTATCTCCCAAAGCTCCATCTCCACATACTACCACTTTGGGGCTTAGGGCTTCAACATACAGATTTTGTGGGGATGCCAACGTTTGGTTGATAACAAGGACAAGGTGGATATGATGTGTTCACAGAGAGTAAAGAACTTTCCCAGATGAGCTGTCAGCCACCAGCTCTTTCTTCCATGGAGGCATTGCTGATCCTGGGCTCAGGATAACGGTCTGGCTTAGCCAAAAGAAGAGCCTCTGCTCAGGGCAAAGGAAACCAGTAAGCTTTTAGGATCATGGGGGCTGGAGCAACAAATGGGAGCTGTGGGGAACCTCAAAAGCATAGGGGATTCTGGAGTTATGTCAACATTGGGGGAGTTAGGCTTCTACAAAGCTGGGTGAAATCTTCTGCAGTTTCACACCCTTGGGAAGGGGTCCTGTCTCAAGCACACATCTGGTTTCCACATCACAGATATTTGTTGTAACCTTGAACAAGGCACTGTCTTCATCCAAGGGTGATTCTTGGGGAGGGACCAAACTAGGTTCTGTCAGCATGCAATACTTCTGGCTAGAGGAGAGTCAGTACCTGCATCTTACAAGAAGAATCTTAGTAGTACACTGCAAGTGCCCGCACACAGGGAAAGACAATTTGTGATGAAATCTTGAGAGAGCTAAAATAAAATGATGCCTAACCTCTAATTCTATATTCAGTGAAAATATCTTTTAACAATGATGGTGAAATAAGCACTTTTTTCAGACAAAAAAAATTAAAGGAATTTGTTGATAGAAGGTAAATTAAAGAAGTATCTTTTGGCGGGGGAAAAGGATCCCAAATAAAAACATGAAAATGCAGAAGGGAATGAAGAACACCAGAGAGGGAAACTAAATTGGTAAATACAAACATGAATCGTACAAACAATAATCATAACGTCACCTGATGTTAACGTCATGTGACGTTTAACATTATATGCACAACAAAACAAAAAGTGAGAGATAGGGGCGCCTGGGTGGCTCAGTGGGTTAAAGCCTCTGCCTTCGGCTCAGGTCGTGATCTCAGGGTCCTGGGTTGGAGCCCCGCATAGGGCTCTCTGCTCTGCAGGGAGCCGGTTTCCTCCTCTCTCTGCCAGCCTCTCTGCCTACTTGTGATCTCTGTTGAATAAATAAATAAAATACTTAAAAAAAAAAGTGAGAGATAGTTTAATAGTAAAAGTTGCAATTTGTCTTAGTCTATTATAAGAAAAGAACGTATGTTGTATGTCTAGATGAACCACACTGTATAAACAGTTAATAACAAAAATTACAAAATAATAGAAGGGATAAATGGACTAATATTTTTTTTTAAGTGTGATTAGTCTTAAGGAAGGAAAGAAAAATGGAAAAAAGCAACATGAAACAGATAGTTTTAATAGAAAATGAATGTTGGGACGCCTGGGTGGCTCAGTTGGTTAAGCATCCGACTCTTGATTTTGGCTCAGATCATGATCTCAGGGTTGTGGGATAGATCCCCATGTCTGGCTCTCTGCTCAGCATGGAGTAAGCTTGTCCCTCTCCCTCTGTTCCCCTCTCACCTTCCCACTTTCCCTGTCTTGCTCTCTCTCATTCAAATAAATAAATAAATAAATAAGATCTGGATGGCAACATTGTATATATAAACTATGCAAGTAATTACATTAAGCATAAATGAACTAAATACATCAAGATTTATGGTTGTTAGATTGGATTAAACAACTACATTGTGCCTAAAGACTCACACTTGAAAGAGAAAAACACAGAAAAGTGGACAGTAAAGAACAACAGTAACAACAAAGCCACAAAAACACTGAACACAAGTAGTATATCTATACTAAAGCCAGACAAAGTAGATTTAATGCCAAAAAGAATCATCACAGATAAAGACAGAGGTTTCATAATTATGAAAGTGGGAATCCAGCAGGACACTATCATACAATACTAAATTTGTATGTACTCCATAATAAAGCTTCAAATATTGAAGCAGAAATGGGCAGAATTTTAAAAAGCACCTGGGCTTTTTAAAAAAGGTGTGGGTGCCTGGGTGGTTTAGCTGGTTAAGCGTCTTGGCTCAGGTCATGACCCCAGGATCCTGGGATCCATTCTGAATCTAGCTCCCTGTTCCTTGGGGAATCTACTTTTCCCTCTGCCCCTGCCTGCCCCCCCACCCTCCCCACCCTTGTGTGCGTACCCTCTCTCTCCATCTCTCTCTCAAAAATAAATAATATATTTTGAAAAATCCATACTCTTAATGCAAAACTTTAGCATATTTCATTTAATAACTTATAAAATAGTCTAACAAAAAGATCTATAAAAACAACACACTTGACCAACTTGATCCGACTTGTATAGAATACTACATCAAAAGATGATAGAATTCACCTTCTTTTCAAGGGCAAATGGATCTTCTACTGAAATCATAAAGTCTCAACAAATTTGAAAAAAGTTAAAGTCATTCATAGTGTGCTATTTTTCCACAATAAAATCAAAGTACAAATCAATAACAAAATGTAACTAGAGTAATGCAACTACTTGGTAATTAAATACTTTAACAACAATGAATTTGACCATTTAGGTGAAATGGATAAATTCCTAGAAAAATACCACTTACCCAAACTGTCAGAGGTAGAAAATCTGAATAGTTCACTATCTATTAAAGATAGTTATTTAAAAAAAAAAATCCCCGAAAGAAAATTCTAGGCTCACTTGGTTTCTCTGGTAAATTCTCACAATAGTTAAGGAAAAGAAAAATAACACAAATCTTGTATAGCCTCTTCCAGAAAACAGACTGTTTTTCAAATGCAAATTTTGTTGAGACCAATACAGCACAATTCCAAAACCTGACAAGGACATTACAAGAAAGAAAGAAGTACAGACCAATCTCTCATGAACATAGATGTAAAAATCTTTAACAAAATTTTAGACAATTGAATCTAGTGACATGAATCGAACCTATTCTAGGAATGTAAGATTGGCTTAACATTTAAAAGTTAATCCAACCATATTAACTAAAAAAAGGAGAAACTTTAAATGAACATCTCAATAGACATAGAGAAATAATTTGACAAAACTTCTCTCTCCCTCATTAATTATATATTAAAAAATACTCTTCACAAACTGAGAATAAAAGGTAAATTTTCTAAAACAAATAAAGAATATTACAAAAAATCAACAGCAAACATCACACCTAATGGTGAGATATTGAAAACTTCCCTTCTGATCAGGAGTGAGACAAGGATGCCAGCTGTTACTACTTACATCCAATATTTTGCTGGAGGTCCTAACCATTGCAGTATTTTTTAAAAGATATTCAGATTTGAAAGAAAAAAAGAAAAAGAAGAAGAGCTGTCAGTATTTCTAGACTGCATGATTATTTCTACAAAAATTCAAAAGAATCCATAAACTATTTGAAATAATAATTAAAATCTGCAGTGTTGTTGGACACAAGATAATTATTTAAAAATCATTTGCGTTTCTATATATTGTTACAAATACAATATCATATTTTAAAATGTACTATTTATGTTAATATAAAACACAAGCTATATAGTAATAATTTCAACAAAAGATTTGCAATGCCCAAAAAACATTCTTTTTTTTTTTTAAGATTTTTATTTATTTATTTGACAGAGATCACAAGTAGGCAGAGCAGCAGGCAGAGAGGAGGAAGCAGGCTCCCCACTGAGCAGAGAGCCTGGATGTGGGGATGTGGGGCTCTATCCCGGGACTCCAGGATCATGACCGGAGCTGAAGGCAGAGGCTTTAACCCACTGAGCCACCCAGGCGCCCCCAAAAAACATTCTTGAGAGAGACTAAATATCTAAATAAATTTAGGAATACACTTTCAATATTCCCAAACTAATTCCCAAACTAATCTACAAGTTAACACTATCCCAATCAAAATCCAAGCAGGTTTTTGTTTTTGTTTTTGTTTTAGAGAAGTTGACAAGCTGATTCTAAAATTTATATGGAAATGCAAAGGGCCAAGGATAGCTAAGGCAACTGAAGAGGAAGAACAAAGCTGGAAGATTCATTGTACCTGAGAACAAAACACATCATAAAGCTACAGTAATGAACTCAAAGTTATATAAACCAATCAGCTAGCTAGATTAGAGAGCCCACACATAAATGGTCACCTGATTCATGACAAAGGCAATAATGCAATGGGTGAAGAATAATATTTTCAACAAATGTCGCTGGATGAACTGGACATGTGAAAAAATATATATATGGACCACTTTCTCTCCTATTACTCAAATAATAATTTCAGTTGGATTATAGATTTAAATGTGAAAATTAAATAAAAAAGCTTAGAGGACAGCCTAGGAACTGACCTTGAAGGAGGTAGAGATTTCTTAAATGAGACATAAAATGTGCTAACCATAAAGGAAAATCTCCTCATATGTATTTATAACAAGGGACTCATCTATTACTCATATGTATTTATAACAAAGGACTGTATCTAGAGTACACATAAACTTCCACTAATCAATAAGAATAAGGCAGACAACCCAAGAGAAAAATGAAGAAAAGATTTGAACAGACATTTCACAAGACAATATCAAATATCCAAAAAAAATGTGTGAATGAGTGCTTCAACCTTGGTAGCCAGCAGGGGCTTGTGGATTAAACCACAATGAGATTGTCAGCACACATCTCCCAGAATGGCTCAATTAACATCAGAAAATTCCAAGAGTTGGAGAGGATGTGTAGTGTTTGGGACCCTTCCACATGAAGGGTAGGTTTATAAATTGGAATAACATCTTTGAATACTTTTAGGCAGCATCTACCCAAACCAAAGAGCTTACATGCAATATGATTTCATTTACATGAAGCACACAGAAGCAGGCCTGACCCATGCTGTTTGCAGTCAGGATGATGGTTACCCCAGGGGAGGGAAGGGTGGGTCCTCGATAGGAACATAAAGGAGTGTTCTGGGAAGCAGAATTTCCGTTTCTTGATCCGGATTCTGGTCACATGAGTGTATCTAGTTGTGAAAATTTATTATGATTCACACTTACGATATGAAAAATTATTATCTGTGTGTTCATCTCCAATAAAAAGTTTAATCTAACAACTTATTTTTAGAGAGGAATTAGACTAGATGGTAGAGACTGAAAAACACTACTTATTTTCACCTTATAATAGTCATGCTCCAAAGAAGCTGTCTTTTTAAATTACCTTCTGATCTTAGCCATGAGCCTAGTACAATACATCTCTTAGCATAACCTAGAAAATCAGTCCTGCACTGCTGGGGGCCGAGGGGGGATTAGGGAGGGGGGCAATCTTTCTTCCTAATAAGAATTATTTCTATAGCCTGTATTTTATTTTCAAGTTCAGTTCTCTCTTGCCTATAGTTATAAGTGCTTTCTTTTCCCTCTCTGCTTCTAAAAACAAAATTTCACCTAAAATAGAGGAACAAAATTGCCCATGTATTCTGGGTCCTAGAAAACAGGCCCTATTTTGACAGAACATCAGTTTCATAATTCACTCTTCACATAATTGCATAATTCAGACTCATTAACTAACAATCTCCCTATTTTAACTGTATCTTTTTCTGTGTATTTTATGCCATAGCAACATGCTTTCTAGCTCTCCCACAACCATTTCGCTTAGGGGAGATGTCTCAAAGGTTTCTCTTCACATAATAAACTACCAAGAAAGAAAAAAGGCTTGAAGATTTTTGAATAATAGGCACTGAGAACCTTCTAGCATACCAGTCATTTACTGCACATTTGACAATTAGTCTTTGAGACCCTACCGGTGCCAGGCGATGGTCGAGGCACAACGGATACAACGGAATCATGGTCAGCACGTTGGTTCTGAATTTAGATGGTTCCAAATTCAAATCCTAGCTAGATAATTTGCTACTCCTGTGAAAATGTTGTTTATTTTACTGCTCTGTGTCTCAGTTTACTCATTTTTTAAAAAGATTTTATTTATTTATTTGACAGAGAGAGATCACAAGTAGGCAGAGGGGCAGGCAGAGAGAGGGGGAAGCAGGCTCCCTGCTGAGCAGAGAGCCCGATTCAGGGCTCGATCCCAGGACCCTGAGATCAGGGCCTGAGCTGAAGGCAGAGGCTTTAACCCACTGAGCCACCCAGGCGCCCCTCGTTTTACTCATTTTTAACATAGGGTACCCGTAATGCCTTTCCCCAAGCCTTGCTAGGAAGGTAAAATAGCATATTCTGTGGAATCACCTAGAATCATCCTCAGCACGTGGTCAACACTTGATACACACTAGCTGTTATTACTGGAAGAGATGACAACTAAAGATATTTGCTGAATTACCTGTTGACAAATTTTGCCACCATCATCACTGCCTGCCGAGTATCCTTCCCTAACCCCCCAATCTTTGTTAGCAAGGCAATGACAAACACATTGGACTAGCAACTAGGGGAATCCTTCATTCATACAAGCTCCTGCCCATTACAAACGAGGACACTAAATCCTAGAGATGTTGCCCCACCTGAATAGAACCTCACAAGCTCATTAGGGGGTGAAGTTGGCTTTAGACCTCGGGTCCACATTCCCAGTCCAGGAATGGGGCTGGAAAACCCTGCCAGTTGGAAGCCTGGCCCATTCTCTGATATGGCTCCAGTTTGACCCGAGCCAAGGGAGCAAATAAGAAATAATTGTCCTGGGTGGTAGGAGTGCAGGGCATCTTGCTGTAAATTGTCTATTTTTAGCCTCTCTATATGGCCTCCTCTTTGCAGACTCACTTAGGCTAACAGACTGCTGTGGGATTTAAGGCACTCTCCATGGTGTTGCTTGGTGGTTGCCATGCCAACAAAATTGAACAGAAATAGAGTTTTCTAGTAGATTATTCTGGTAGAGGGTTTAAAGCCAGATTAGAGTTCTGACTCTGAAGCTGAAACGAAGCAAGCAATTAGTAATACGGAACATAGTAGGCATGCCATTATTACTTGTTGGATAAACAGAATACATAAATGCAATTAGGTGTGTTAGGGAGACGAAGATGTAACAGCAGAGAACTTATCTGCTATGCAAAGTCAATACTTAACGTCAGTCTGGAGCAAGTTTACTCATATCCTCCCTGGATTTTCATAATTACCTGACATTCTGTGTGAAATGATTTGCCTGACTGAGGAGGACTGCCTCTGATCTTCAGGCCACTTACTAGCTCTGTCACTCAGGGGCCCAACGGCCCAACAGATGCTAATCTGGGGTCCACCTTTGACTGGGGAGCTTATTCACATTTGAGAGGGTCTGTGTTTGGTTTTCTAAAGTCACTTTTTGGCAAATGTAACCACTGTATTTAGTAAAATGCATTTGCCATTTAGAAAGCCTCTGTGGACCCAAAACCATAAGATACCTAGGAATAAACCTAACCAAAGAGGCAAAGAATCTATACTCAGAAAACTATAAAGTACTCATGAAAGAAATTGAGGAAGACACAAAGAAATGGAAAAATGTTCCATGCTCATGGATTGGAAGAATAAATATTGTGAAAATGTCTATGCTACCTAAAGCTATCTACACATTTAATGCAATGCCTATCAAAATCCCATCCAATTTTTTCAAAGAAATGGAACAAATAATCCTAAAATTTATATGGAACCAGAAAAGACCTCGAATTGCCAAAGGAATATTGAAAAAGAAAGCCAAAGTTGGTGGCATCACAATTCCAGACTTCAAGTTCTATTACAAAGCTGTCATCATCCAGACAGTATGGTACTGGCACAAAAACAGACACATAGATTAATGGAACAGAATAGAGAGCCCAGAAATAGACCCTCAACTCTATGGTCAACTAATCTTCGACAAAGCAGGAAAGAATATCCAATGGAAAAAAGACAGCCTCTTCAACAAATGGTGTTGGGACAATTGGACAGACGCATGCAGAAAAATGAAATTGGACCATTTCCTTACACCACACACAAAAACAGACTCAAAATGGATGAAGGACCTCAATGTGAGAAAGGAATCCATCAAAATCCTTGAGAAGAACACAGGCAGCAACCTTTTCGACCTCAGCCACAGCAACCTCTTCCTAGGAACAACACCAAAGGCAAGGGAAGCAAGGGAAAAAATGAACTATTGAGACTTCATCAAGATCAAAAGCTTTTGCCCAGCAAAGGAAACAGTCAACAAAACCAAAAGACAACTGACAGAATGGGAGAAGATATTTACAAACGACATATCAGATAAAGGGCTAGTATCCAAAATCTATAAAGAGTTTAGCAAACTCAACACCCAAAGAACAAATAATCCAATCAAGAAATGGGCAGAGGACATGAACAGACATTTCTGCAAAGAAGACATCCAGATGGCCAACAGACACATGAAAAAGTGCTCCACATCACTGGGCATCAGGGAAATACCAATCAAAACCACAATGAGATACCACCTCACACCAGTCAGAATGGCTAAAATGAACAAGTCAGGAAATGACAGATGCTGGCGAGGATGTGGAGAAAGGGGAACCCTCCTACACTGTTGGTGGGAATGCAAGCTGGTGCAACCACTCTGGAAAACAGCATGGAGGCTCCTCAAAAAATTGAAAATAGAGCTACCTTATGACCCAGCAATTGCACTACTGGGTATTTACCCTAAAGATACAAATGTAGTGATCGGAAGGGGCACGTGTACCTGAATGTTTATAGCAGCAATGTCCACAATGGCCAAGTTATGGAAAGAACCTAGATGTCCATCAACAGATGAATGGATAAAGAAGAGGTGGTATATATATACGATGGAATACTATGCAGCCATCAAAAGAAATGAAATCTTACCATTTACGACGACATGGATGGAACTAGAGGGTATTATGCTTAGCGAAATAAGTCAATCAGAGAAAGACAACTATCATATGATCTCCCTGATATGAGGAAGTGGAGATGCAACGGGGGTGGGGGTTAAGGTGGTAGGAATAGAAAAAACGAAACAAGATGGGATCAGGAGGGAGACAAACCAAAAGAGACTCTTAATGTCATAAAACAAACTGAGTGGGGTGGGGGGGAGGGGGGTTGGGAGAGGGTGGTGGGGTTACATTATATGTTTAAATAAAAATTTTTAAAAAATTAAAAAAAAAAAAAGAAAGCCTCTGTGGGTCAAGAAACCTGTGTTTGAAAGGCTGTCCTTCTGGTGGCCATGAGCAGATGCTATTAGATAAGGAGAGAGGCAAGGCAGTCCATAAATCTCTGTTCGGTTCTTGGCTTTCAGCAAGGATGGTCTGACAACCCCGCCCATAGTCTCTTACCCTCTTCAATGAAATCTACTTTCCCTAGTAATCATTTGCCTTCCTTCCCTCCTGCCTCCTTGCCTATTCTTTCATCCTGCCCATAGTCTTTCCCTCTCCCCATCTCTCCCTCTTTGACCGTGGCAGTGGAAACAGCACAGGCTTTTGGAGTCTAGACAATTCATATCCTTACTATCTCTGATGCTTGTTAGTGGTGTGACCTTCAGCAACTTTCATGACATCTCAAGCAGCATTTCCCCTTGTGCTACCAATGTCTGCCTTGAATGGATTTTTTTTTTAAGATTTTATTTATTTGACAGACAGAGATCACAAGTAGGCAGAGAAGCAGGCAGAGAGCAAGGAGGAAGCCGGCTCCCTGCTAAGCAAGGAGCCCGATGCGGGGCTCGATCCCAGGACACTGAGATCACGACCTGAGCCAAAGGCAGAGGTTTTAACCCACTGAGCCACCCCAGGTGCCCCTGCCTTGAATGGATTTTAACAACGAATTGTTTCTCAGACTTTGGTGGATGTGAGAGTTACCTGGAGATAGGGGAAAATGCAGATTCTCAAGAATCACACCACATAGATTTCAAGTAATCATTCCAGGTAAAAATTCCAGACATCTACATTTTAACAAGCTTCCCAGACTTCAAGAACCCTACTCTGAGAAACATTAGATATCCTCATAAACACTTAGCAGGAAACATGTTGTAAATATTCCAAAGGTGGAAGCTATGATCATTATTCATTCAGTAGACATTTATTGAACATCTATTATGTACCTGGCATGATTCCAGGCCCTGTAGATATGTCCCACTTAATTTCTTTTACTACAAATTTAATTTTCCCTATATATATGCCTTGTCCATCCCACTAGTTGTAAGATCCTGAAGGCAGGATAAAATAGAATAATGTAGTATAAAAGAACATACATATTAGAAGACATGGATTCTAATCCTGATTCTATTACTTACTAGCTATATGACTTCAGGCAAGTCATTTTCTCTCTCAGAATTTTATTTTCTTTGTCAGAAATTGGAAAGGCTGTGAGAACAGTGGTTAAAATCTGGAGTTTGGAGTCCTGGCTCTAATCCTTTCCAGGTGTGTGATTTTGGGAAAGTTACTTAACTTTTTTGAGCCTCAGCTTCCCCTTAAGTAGAAAGGGAATTCATTTCAACATTTATTCCTTCAAAAAATATTTACTGAGCACTTTGTGCTCAGCATCATAATAGGTACTGCAAATATGCTGGGAAGTAGGACAGAGTCCCTGACTCATGTAGCTTATGATTTAATAATGGACGTAAATATTAAATAGGTAACTCTACAAATTTTTCCATTGTGATAAACTCTGTGTGATAAATTTTACTAGCAGGAGCTAACTGGCTGGTAAGGATCAGGGCAGACCTCCTAGGAATGGGACCATGGAAGCTGAGCCCTAACGGATAAGTAGGCATTATCTAGAAAAGAAGGACCTGAGATGGAAAAACTGTACACTTGGAGGAGGAAAGGCATACCAGTGTGGCTGAAACCAAGTGCACAGGGTCCCCTCTCCTTTGCAGGTGTTGGCAAGATTAAATGAGATAATAAAATGCTTAGCACAGTGCCCAGCATAAACACAATGATCATGGGGATAGCACACCTTTTGGTTTGTTGTAGAGAGTAAATGAAGAAGTACTGTGTAAATGAGAGGTTCTCAAAACTAGTGTTCATTAGAATTACCTGCAGAACTTGTTAAACCACAGAATGTCTGCTCCCACTTCAGAGTTTCGGTGTAATTTGCATTTTTAAAAAAGATTTTATTTATTTATTTGACACAGAGAGAGAGAGATCACAAGTAGGCAGAGAGGCAGGAGGAAGCAGGCTCCCTGCTGAGCAGAGGGTCAGACGCGGGGCCTCGGGGCTGATCCCAGGACCCTGAGACCATGACCTGAGCCGAAGGCAGAGGCTTAACCCACTGAGCCACCCAGGGGCCCCGTAATTTGAATTTCTAACTAGTTACTAGCTAATGCTCACGCTGCTGGTTGGAAGTGGAAGGATACCCCTTGAGAGCAAGTTGTGTAACTGTAAGGTCCTGAATGCCTTCTATCAAAGTTGAGTTTCTGGGGTTCCTGGGTGGCTCAGCGCGTTAAAGCCTCTGCCTTCAGCTCCCAGCGTCCTGGGATCGAGCCCTGCATCAGGCTCTCTGCTCCTCGGAGAGCTTGCTTCCTCCTCTCTCTCTCTGCCTGCCTCCCTGCCTACTTGTGATCTCTCTCTGTCAAATAAATAAATAAAATCTTAAAAAAAAAAAAGTTGAGTTTCCCACAGTGCTCAACTCTAGTCCCTACATAGTACAACCTCTCCATAATTATTTGATAATATCCTTGATACTTTTAGGGTGAAAAAAAAGTACACTGAAAATCCCCATCTTTTTATTTTTACAGGGGAGGAACTCAAGGACCAGGGGCAGGGAGCTAAGAAATGGGAGGGGCCTGAACCCAAGAGCTTTTTTTCTCAAGGGCTACATTTTTTCTATTTTGTTCTAAGGCAGGCAGCCCCTGAGAGAGGCTTACCCTGTATCTTCCTCCCATCTGCTTCATGACCAAGATGAGGTTGTCCTCCATTACATGTACATTTCACACTTAAAAATATTTAGGCAGAGGACATGAACAGACATTTCTGCCAAGAAGACATCCACATGGCCAACAGACATATGAAGAAGTGCTCCACATCACTGGGCATCAGGGAAATACAAATCAAAACCACAATGAGATACCACCTCACACCAGTCAGAATGGCTAAAATTAACAAGTCAGGAAATGACAGAAGCTGGCGAGGATACAGAGAAAGGGGAACCCTCCTACACTGTTGGTGGGAATGCAAGTTGGTGCAGCCACTCTGGAAAACAGCATGGAGGTTCCTCAAAAAGTTGAAAATAGAGCTACCCTATGATCCAGCAATTGCACTACTGGGTATTTACCCTAAAGATAGAAATGTAGGGATCCGAAGGGACACGTGCACCCAAATATTTATAACAGCAATGTCCACAATAGCCAAACTATGGAAAGAACCTAGATGTCCATCAACAGATGAATGGATAAAGAAGAAGTGGTATATATATACAATGGAATACTATGCAGCCATCAAAAGAAATGAAATCCTGCCATTTGTGAGGATGTGCATGGAACTAGAAGGTATTATGCTTAGTGAAATAAGCCAATCGGAGAAAGACAATTATCATATGATCTCCCTGATATGAGGAAGTTGAGAGGCAGTATGGGAGATTTGGGGGTAGAAAAAGAATAAATGAAACAAGATGGGATTGGGAGGGAGGCAAACCATAAGAGACTCTTAACCTCACAAAACAAACTGAGGGTTGCTGGGGGGAGGGGTGTCGGGAGAGGGTGGTGGGGTTATGGACACTGGGGAGGGTATGTGCTATGGTGAGTGCTGTGAAGTGTGTAAACCTGGCGATTCACAGACCTGTACCCCTGGGGCTAATAATACATTATATGGTTATAAAAAAATAAAAATTAAAAAAAAATTTACTAAGTGAATTGGTTTTTGAAATAAACATTTTTGAGAGGGTCATCAGATAAATTCAATGAAATATAATCTTTTCAAAGAGAATGCACCCCAGCACAACAGCTAATACCACCCTTTATGGGGAAGTGAGTGCATATTTAGTTCCCCTTCTCTTCATTTTTTGTTTTTTGTTTTTTTATAGATGTGTAGGCTCCTCTCTTGTACCTGAAATAACAAGAGCTGATTTTATCAGTGTAGTTCTGGGTCAGAGAGAGTGTTTTACCCTCACAGGCTCATTTGATCCTCATCACCCCAGTAGAAGGTAGTTCCCTATTATCTCTTTACAGATGAAAAATCCAAGATACAGAAAAGTCTAACTTGATGCAGATCCTAGGAGTCAGGATTTGAATCCGGACATTAGGATTTGAATCATGGCTGACTCCAGAGCTTGGGCTCTTAATCACATAAACAAACAAAATCTAAGATAGTCATTGAGATATTCACAGCTGAAATAAAATCAGCGTTGAAAGGAGCAGTATGGTAAGCTCTGAGAACAGAGACACCCTAGGAGTGGAGAAGATGCATTGAAATAACTATACCGATGAACAGAATCTCTCTTTCTAACAAGAAAACCCAACAGTAACTTTTACCCTGGTTTCATACTTCAAGAGTTAGACCAGGAATACCCTAAAACAGGTTAAAATAAAAAGCTGAGTCATCAGGGTCTTTCTGAAGGAAAGAAACCTCCGTAGGATGAGAGATCTTCGCTCCTGCGGGGAGAGGCGGGGACTGGATGCCGGAGGACTCGCGGAGGGAGGAGGCGTGTCCCTCACTGATCCGGGTGAGGGCGTGGGGGGTCTTCTCAGAAGCTTTATTTATTCACAACCCACGTACTTCACTAGATTTAGTTCTGCCGGTTAACATAGCACCAGGATGCTCGGCTGGTGAGGATAGAGGAGACTCTAGGTTATTCGGGGGCATTCTCGGCCCCGTGCTTAGGAAGAAGAGCTCCTAAAATGAACAACCGGACCTCCTGCCGGCAGATTAGCTTAGGTACCCAAGCCGCGCCTCATCCTCATCCACGGTCTCCCGCTCCCCAGTAACTGTAAAGTGCAAAAGAGCTGCCCAGGGCCTGCAGAGAGCGCAGCGCCTCCGAGCCTGGCACGCTTTTCCCCTTCCCTCCCCCCGGGGAGCGATCCCGGCGTCTCCCCGCGTGATGTCAGTGGGATCCTGAACCCCATCCCGCTTCACGGTTGGGGCGGGCAGACGGTGCTTCCCCACTCTGGGCAGAGCGGGGTGTCGCTCGCGGGGCCGCGGCGCCCCAGGCCTCCCCACTCCCCCCCTCGGGGCGTCCGCTCTCGGGCGCCCGGGTCCCCGGCAGCCGCGCGCGCCGCCCCCGCCACGCTCCGCCCCGGACGCCACCGGTCCCCGCGCGCGGGTGCGCGGGGGGTGGGAGCGGGCCCCGGCTTAGCCTGATTTACGGCTCTGCTGAAAACCGTTCGCTCCCGCAGCAAGTAGCACCGGCCGCGGCGGCAGCAGCAGCGGCTGCAGCTGCAGCAACAAGTCGGGTAAGTGGCGGCAGGGGGCTTCTGCGCCGGCGGCCCGGCCCGGGGGTCGCGGCGGAGGGGGCCGGCCGAGCGGTCCCGGGCTGGGGAGGGGTCCCGTTCTCTCCGCCTGGCGGGGAGTTGCGCCGTCGGCCCCCACTTGCGGGAACTCGTGCGCGCACGAATCCACTCTGGCACCTGAGGGCTGGCTCGCAGCGGAGCGGGGGCGGGGAGAGCCGGGACCCTCGGGGCAGCAGCGTCTTTGCCAGACTGCCCTGGGGGCAGAGGAAATTAGGGCTTTTCCGCCAACCCTGTGGATTGGGGTTTCCGCTGGGCCCTTGAAAGCCTGAGTACTCCCAGAGTGTGTGATTACCCATTTCCCCATTCAGGGATGCCAACCCTTTTCCATTGCCGCCTGGAATCCTGACTTCCCCTATCCTCACCGCTCTGCTGCCTTTTCGGCCAGGGTTTGCATCTTTTCTCTACAAAACCGGTCTTGCAGCCCGGAGTAGCACAGGAAGAGGTTTTCCACTCTGGGGGGCCAGAGGCTTATTAACTGGAGGCTTTGCCTAGCTGGCTGGGGACGGTTTGGGCCTCTGCT
>ML112106.1:5244-28595 GCA_003697995.1 Taxidea taxus jeffersonii
CTCAGCCATATTTCTTGTGAGGTTAGTGTGTATAGAATGTTATCTTGAGAATATAGCACAAAAACTGTTAGTGTAACTGGGAAAGAAAAAATTCAGAGAGTGGGAAAATAAGCAATAATAAATTATGAAGGATATCAAATATTATCCTACTGAATATATCACAAAATTTGTTAGCTGAAAATGTATGTAATTGTGTTGCCACAAAATATGCCTCAGGTTTCTGACGCTCAGGCTGCGTAATTGTCCCTGACCCACGCACACAAGCCAGGAAGGTCAGGGTGAGGTTCAGGGCAGCTCTCCCTGGCAGTTCATCACTCAGCCCACAGGCTGATCATGTCCCTCTGCAGCTGGCTGTGCCCCGCTGAGGCTGTTGGCACCCAGAGGTCAGGAATCGGTCCAGAACATTCAGCTGCACGTTATTGCCCTGAGTTCCCCAGCACCTGCCTCTGACACCAGCTCAGAGCCTCTGCTGTGCCCGATTCCCGCTCAGGCAACACACGTGTCCTGTGGGGACCGCCAAACAGAGAGGTTTGTGTTCAGGGTTGAACCACTGTGGGAGGAACATGTGTACCTTGCTCGCAGTAATAAACTCGCACATCGTCAGCCTCCACCCTGCTGATTGTCAGGGTGAAATCTGTCCCTGACCTGCTGCCACTGAACCTGTCTGGGACCCCAGTGAAACGTCTGGAAACCTCATAGATCAGAAGCTGTGGAGACTGGCCTGGCTTCTGCAGGTACCAACTCAAATAGGTGTTTCGATTACCTTGTACGAGGCTCTGACTGGCCCTACAGGAGATTGAGGCCGGCTCTCCGGGGGTGACAGGCAGCAAGAGTGGGGTCTGTGTCATCACAACCTCCCCGCTGGAGCCTAAATTAATGAGAGATAAGTACAGGTTGTGGAGAAACATTAAAATCCATTTTTATGACTTTAAATTTCAATTATATAGGCTAAGTCACATTTTGTGATTAGATTCATGCTGTAAATATATCCAATTTCCATGTATAACCCAAGAATTGCAGGACACAGAGTGGCTTCATTTTTTTTTTTTTCTTTCAGCATCTCACTAAAGCACTGTTCTTCATTCTCTTAGCTTTCACTATCTCAAAACTTTATTCACCTATAGGAGGGCAATCTCACCCCTAGACAGAGCACACACAGGGACTAACAACACCCAGACAGCTCACCCTCCCCACCGCAGTCTCCCATCTCCTCCCCACTCTGCTCTTACCTGGGACCCAGAGCATCAGCAGCCCCAGGAGAAAGGAACCTCATTTTGAGAAGTTGAACTGATGAGTCCTAGTAAGTAACAAAAGCTGAGAGCTGATGTTTATGTCAGACTTCCAAGGCAAGGTCCTCCCCAGGGGACAATTTGCAAAAATGCAAATCCCGGGGGTGGGGGGTGGCAGAGTGGAGAGCAGTAACTTAAAATGTCTTCTGTGTTTGAAGGGAAACTAACAGAGACAAATTCCTTACTGCCTGTGTGGGAAGCAGGATCTCCCTGTGATAATCAGGATCTGTGGCAGGACATAGTGCTCATAGCCCTGCCTTCTGGAAAAGCACTAGAGACCCTGACGACACAGGCACAAATGTCCAGAGTCCATTTCTGGCAGGTGTATGGCTGTCCTGCCTGGATTCCTGTCAGCTAATGCCCAGGAGGAAACAGGTCCCACTCCCGCTCCAGCTGATTGGTGGGCAAACTCTGGATTCCAGGATGAACTGGAGATGGTTCAAGAGTCTCTGGGATCTGCTGTTTCCAGGTTAATGGCTTTAGATAATTTAATAATGATTCATTAGTGAATTAAACTCACCCTGGGACCTCGTGAATTATGTACTTTTTGAGAAGATGAATGTAAGAAGAACATGACAGGTAGAGAAGAATCTCTCACTTACAGGAGGAGAACTCATAGTCCTGCAGAAGAGAACTGGAGAGAAGACAGAATTTTGTGCTTCAGGCAGTGAATATGATGTTTGTGGTAACCGTTGGTTACAGTCTTGTGTATCCTGTCATACTTCTCTCTCTCTCCCCAGAGAGACTAATAGATGGATACATAGATAGAGAGACCAGACAGATGATAGACACATACACACACTATATGGTGCATATTAGATACTGTACACACACACACACACACACACACACACACACACCATATCAAACAAAGAGATTTCGTAAGTCAACATGGTCTAAGAAGATTAGAGAAATTGAATAGTATTCCCCATTTCCCCTGAAAACAGTGTTTCCCCTTCCCATACAGAAGCTTCCTCATCATGTGTAACCAGTTTCTGTTAAGAGATTCTGGTTCCTTGTTAGTTCTATGTGAGAAGTTGTTGTCTCTCCCTTGGCTTTTAGGTTCATCGTCCGCAGCTGTGAGTCTGTAATTCAAAATGAAATTCTGTAGGTGAGAATGACAAGGACGGGATAAAACTTCTAATAATTTGAGGTCACCTGTACCTGTGACGGAAATCTTCTGAGGTCTTCGGTGAACCACCATCACCTTGGAAGAGGATGCAGGGTCAGAGCTGCTTGGGCATCAGTTTACCAACCATCCTTCATTAAAGTCGGGACATAATCTGATGATTCTGCTGTGTCAGCCTGATGTAGGTGTTAGTCGGGTGTTGGTGCGAATTGTGTCAACCTCAAATTACCTCACAACTCAAGTCACTGTCGGGCAAACACAATCCTGGACAAACTGAAAGAATAGAATTTGTAGTTCTGTTAGATCTCAGGTAATTCAAATCCAAGGTCATACTGAATTGAAGAGTTATGGAATACTTACAATTCCAGGCAAGATTACGCATAAATCTCAGTCCGAATATCTTCTAGGAAATCCTCCTAGAGTGCGATTATGTACCATAGTTGGAGGAATTGTTATGTAAAAATGGTACTGAAAGTAAACCCTGAACTCTCTGGAGGGACTTGGGTGCTGATGACAAGTTGTGCTAGAACTACGACTAATAGCCCATGTCCCGTATGTTGCTAGTTGTTATTTTATCTACTCTATCATGGGTTTTCTCCCAAGAATTTGTAACATTATCATTATTCTGAATTAATAATTCTATTAGTGAACTTGTCAACCTTAAACAAAAAATAGCCAGTTGTTTTACTAGCAAAATAAGTTTACTTGAGAAGAGGAGAAGAATTGCAATTTCGGGTCAAAGCAAACTATGGCAAACTGCGGCTGAGTCTGAAGAGGCTAAAGGAAAGTCCGTTTTTATTATGCATTAGGAGGAGATTGGGGAGAATTGTCTTGAACAAATGCTCACTGGAGAAAGACAGTTGGCCCTTGTGGTGGTTTCTCATTGGCTGCAAGCAGTGGTTGTTGCTTGCAGGGGAGATCACCCTTCTTTTTCTTAAAAGCAGGAAGTGAGGGACGCCTGGGTGGCTCAGTTGGTTAAGCGGCTGCCTTGGCTCAGGTCATGATCCCAGCCTTGTGGGATCCCACATCGGGTTCCTTGCTCAGCAGGGAGCCTGCTTCTCCCTCTGCCTCTGCCTGCCACTCCCTCTGCCTGTGCTCACTCTCTCTGTCAAATAAATAAATAAAATCTTAAAAAAAAAAAGCAGGAAGTGAATTCCTATGTGAAAAATGTCCTTCCTTGTTGAGGTAGTTCTTACATTTCTCCTTCCCGTTGCTTATGTAGACTCTAACCATGGAACGGTATGTGTAGGAGAACTTCCCAGCTTAGATGAGGTTTCCTTTACTTTTCTTTTACCCAGCAAAGTCAATATTGTTTGTTAAGGAGAATAACGACAGGGCAGGTGCGTCTATGACTACCGTTGGTAGCACCCTCCTGTTAACAAACATGTAATAGTTGTATTCTTCTCAATGGCATCAGGGCATTACCATTCTCATTGCCCTGTCCTTATTGCCATGTCACTTCTTTACAGAGTCACATGGAAAACCTGAATATAGAATATCATCTTTGTCATGATTAGGAGATACCATATTTCTTCCTCCCTTTTTTTGCTTGAAGCTATTCTTCAATGGAGGTCATGATCAGAGTTCCTATTGGAGTGCTCTGAGCAATAGGGATTAAATCAAGAGATATTTGTTAAGAAGCAGAGGCTGGGGACTCAGGAGTGCTCTGTAGAGTAGCTTGGTTTGTGCACTGCACAAATGTGCCTAGCTAAAGGGAATTAATAGGGATGAAAGGTAGCTCTGCATATTTGTTTGCTGAACCATGTGAATAGAATTTTGTTAGTAGGATGTGCATCCACATGGTTTATTATTACATGTACAGTTCTTCTCTCAGTGAGCCCGTGGAATTGGACAGACGTCATACTCAAAGCACTGACTCATTCATTATGATAGCATATTTACTATAACTCGGCACCATTCTCCCCTCAGGCTTGTACAACTCAAGACAAGATTTGAGGGGCACAACGGGACAGAAGGAAGTCTGTCACCCTTCAAACTCTGTCTTTAAAACAAAAAGTAGCACTTCATGGTGCTATCACAGTGGCAGGAAGCTCGACATTTAGAAGCAGGGCATCTGAATTCTAGCTGGAGAATCACGTACAGCATATCAGATAGGACGCCAGTCCCAGTATTGTGCTTGTTCTGAATCTCTGATTGGCAGATGAAGTCATAATTCCTGCTTGACTCATAATTGAGAATCTGAGTTCAGCCTGGCTAGAAAAGTAAGATCAGAAGTTGGCAAACTATGGTTCATGGGCTCCATCAGGCCTACTGCCTGCTTTTGAGGGACTTTCATGCTAAAAATTGCTTTTTCCTTTAATTGGTTGAGAAAAATGAAAAACAGGTTAATTTTATGTGATGTAAGAAAGGTAGGTGAGATTCAAGTTCAGTGCCTTAAAGTTATATACAGTTATACTCTCATACTAGTATTGACTAAGACTACTTACTTTTGTAATGCAAAGGTGCATTGACTCTCAGACACCAGGTTGTAAAGTGTGGAAAGTACCTTAAGGGGAAGACGGGGATGTGGGCATTGCCATCTAGCTGCTAGTCACATTTGCCAATTCGTCAAAAGTTAAAGCAAGAAGTGAGATCTTGTTTTTTCATGAATTTGCACAGAATATATAATCTGTTGGAACTTAAAGCAAATAAGAACGAACTTGCCATTTTTCAAAATTCTGTGCAATTGAGGAGCTTCCACGTAATATTCAATGGCAATGAATTACTCCTCAGTGTAATAATAAGCTAAAAGAGCCTTCCTTCGGCTCTCGTCGTGAACCAAGGGTTCTGGGATTGATCCCCACGTCAGGCTCCCTGCTCAGTGGGGAGCCTGCTTCTCCCTCTCTCCCCTGCTCATGCTCTCTTTTGCTCTGTCTTTAATAAATAAATAAAGTCTTAAAAAATAATAAGCCAAAATACACATCTCAATAAGACTTTCCTAAATTCTATATATGGGGCACCCGAGTGTTTCGGTCAGTTAAGTGTCTGCCTTCAGCTCAGGTCATGATCCCAGGCTCCTGGGTTCGAGCCCTGCATCAGGCTCCCTGCTAGGTGGAGAGCCTGCTTCTCCCTCTCCATCTGCCTGCCACTATACCTGCGTGTGCTCTCTCTCTGTCAAATAAATAAAATCTTTAAAAAAAATTCTATATATGATTTCCAAGTGATACATGTAGCCAATCACTGTCATGTGAACTGCTATCAGTATTTGGTAGTACCTATGTGCATTCAAAAGATATTTACACGATGAAATGCATATCACCTCACTGCAGATCAGCTTAACGGATGACGGTCTGCATTAGAGTTTGATTCTAGGGATCATGTACATTGAATGCCGTTCACGTGAAAGGTTATTCCTACCAAAAAAGAATGCTACTCTTCTCATTTGTAGGCCTATATTACAAAAACTCTTACTTAATTACTATTGCTACATTTTGAAATTAATAAAAAGTTGTGGAAATTTGTTTTCTCTCTTATTATGTAAGTGCCTGAAATATGTCCTCAGTTGTCCTTTAGCCGACAAATCCTAAATGTTTGCCATTTGACTCTGGATTTAATCTGATAAACTTTATCTTTTCACTGGAGAGTTAATCTATTACCATGATTATGACAATTATATATAATTTATAGATTA
Organism: Taxidea taxus jeffersonii; assembly: GCA_003697995.1. NCBI lineage: Eukaryota > Metazoa > Chordata > Mammalia > Carnivora > Mustelidae > Taxidea > Taxidea taxus. The sequence goes on from ML112106.1 coordinate 11,294, forward strand.
TTATGTTATACACAACATATTATTACATAATATATAATTACATATAATATATGCATCATATCATACCATATTATTTTATTATAAGGTCTTGGGAAAGACAACCTGAGGTTTACAACATGAAACACAGCTTATACATAAATCAAGATCTGAGAATTAATATTTTTATTAATCTATCCTCAGGGCTGAGTATGAATTAGGGATGAATAAGAGGAAAGGAACATTGTCAGTATGACGTAGTTTAATCCACTGCCTGTATTCCTTCACACTTTCCAGGATGGACCACACCTACCCCAGGCAAAAATCTAGGTGAAGGAGGAAACAACAGGAAACAGTGGTTTATGGCAAACATAACACATCTTATATGCAGTTACCTGTTAAATTTCTTTCTTAGTTGTCACTTCATATTTGAGGAGAACCTCCAGGAAGGTAAGTCACGGGGTTTTTTATTATTGGGGAAGGACTGTAACACTGTCCGTATTATTAAGGCCGGATGTTCCCCATAAATGTCACGTATGAAGTTTGCTTGACTCTTTGCCCTCATTGTCACGTGTTTCTGTGACTTCATGCTGGAGGGTCTGCTGCATAGGAGACTGTCTATTTTGAAGGAAAACAGATATTTCCAGTAAGTTCTTTGTTAAAATACTTAATAAATCTTTATATTTTAAATTTTTATTTGTATTTTTTGTATTGATTAGAACATTTGGATGAAAATGCTCTCGTCTTTTAACAAAGAGAGTGAGGTCTTCAAATTTACTCAGTTGAATTTTTTTTTAACAACAAAAAGCTGTCACTTTAAAAATGCCTTCTATTTCCTGCATAGAAAATGACATTTTACAGAGCCAGTGATCTTCTGTGTGTAGCTTCTCTTGGTAAATGCCACAGGGACAACAGGCTGTCTCCTTGCCCTCATGTGCTCGATTCTAAAAGGGCTTACGGTGAAAAGCTATTGTGGAAGATGCCTCTTATCCATCTTTGCTGGTGGACCTAGAAGTGTTACTGTCCTCCCTTTTGTACATGAAACGGTGCAGCGACATGAGAAGTCAGTGGTTCCCTTGGGCTTATTTTCTTGCACTTCCAACCACACAGATAGGGAGGCTATGACAACCATTCAGTGGGGATTGATGATTGTTCTTGGTTGCAAATGTCAAGGCCACTAAGCAGAGAGGGATTTATTATCAATACTGAATTGCTCACAGACTGTTGGGAAGGAAATGGCTCCAAGCAAAGTCTCTAGAAATAATGCAAGAATCAAAAACCAGATACAACTTGGATAGAGCCCCGTCTCACTATGGGCCTCAGAGGAACTGGGGCACTGCCACCAGGGCTCGGGAGATCTGCCCTTTTGACCTGCAACAGTCTCCCTGCTATTTATGACCCCTGGTTAGTCTCACCCAGCTCCATGGTTGCCGGGCTATTTCTGGCCCAGGCACCCCTGGGGCTTTCCAAAATAAACGTGCATCTCCCCACACTTGAACTCCCACTCCTTAGAACACCAAGGCATTTGGTACCATCTCATGTAATGCAAATGTTTCCTTTATACGTAACAGCACATTGACCTCTACCCAAAGGATGGGGGAACCCGAATCCCTTCAGTTTATCTCTCCTCCTAGGGGTTCATGATCTTCCTGGAAGAGTCACAAACCCATCTGAATATCATTCCAACTATTGTCGCAATTATAAAGATGACAATCCTCCCCAGTAGATTCTTTAACAATTTTGTTAAAAATTGACATTCAATCTGGTAAATGTGAAGATCTAAATGGCATTGTTAAACAGCATCTCCTCCAGCAGGTAGAGGGGAGCTCCACTGAGCTACAGAAAAGGAAAAGTTTTGAAAGGCAGAGAGAGAGCAGAAAAAAAAAATTACCAATCAATGCATTGTTTTAGAGAAAATTGCCCTCCTTAAAGAAACGAAAGGGGTCTATCAGTGGATTGGCTACTAGTTCTGACCAGGAAATTCCAGTTCCTCTGGCTAAAGATCGCATTCCTGGGGGCGAAATTGCATTTAGGTGAGGTGTTAAGTCTTGGTTTGCTAACACAGAGCCTTAACAAAGGGGACACCATTTTGGTCCTGTGGGGTTATTTTTTTGTTTTGTTTTTTTGTTTTTTGTTTTGCTTAACAATTTTTTAAAAAAGGAAAGAGTAGAGAATGGGAAATTATTGAACAGACATAAATGTACGCCTGACTTGTGTAGTTATTCTGAAAAATCTTCCTTAGTATTTCTGTCCTCAGGGTTTCCTCAGGTCTTTTTGTGTGGCAGGTTCTGGAAAGGCTAAACCATTTTGCCTTGGCCCTCTTCACTGCAGCTGCCATTCAGACTCTGACTATCCGATGCATTCCTGTAGAGTGGTTCTCGGCACAGAGAGAGGGGAGGAGAAACATATGGCCAGAGGGGCTCACTTCTCTGGAGTGGGATCTAGGCAGCACAGTCTGAAGAACACAGCTTTCTGATTCATCAGATGGCCTTTGCCAGAGCAATAGCTTTTCTGATCATAGAAAATACTAGAGTATTTGAGGGACTGAAACAGGGAGTTGCCTGAGCCTGCTCACCTGGTCTTTCTACACAGTTTTGATTTACCCAATTCGTGAATAATAAATACCTTTCTGCTTGAATCAGCCCTAATGTCTTCTTTTATCAGATGGCTCAATCACAGAACATGTGCTAGTAATCCCGCCACCTTCAGTTAGATGAATCCATATCCTTGAACCTACACATGGACTTCCATCTCTGATGTCATGACGCTTGTTCTTTAGGCTTCCTGGGAAAGCTGGGAGAGGTGACTATCCTAGTCTGTTTGGGTTGTTACACCAGAAAGAATCTTAGCCTGGGCAGCTTGTAAACAACAGAAATACATTTCTCACAGTTCTGGAGACTGTGGAGTCCATGATAAGCTTGCTGGCCAATTTATTATGTGGTGAGGACTCACATTCTGCTTCCCAGATGGTGCCTTCCTGCTGTGTCTGGACATGACTGAAGGGACCAGGGAGCTCGGTGGGGTCTCCATTTAAAGCACTAGTCCCATCATGTGTGCCTCATCCTCATGACCTAATCACCTACCAAAGGCCCACGTGCATAATATGATCACCTTGGGGTTTAAGATTTCAACATATGAATCTGTGGGGAACAGATGATCAGACCATACCAGGAACCAACATTGACCTATAGGATCATGTAATTATTGACAGCCTTCTGTTTGATAATGGTCCTTCGATCGGCATCCACTGGGAAGCTATTATTTTCAATCTTGGCCCATTTTCCAGCTCTTTCCAAAATGACTTTGACTCCAATCTTTTTATCTTATTTTTTTCAGCTCTGATAATTTCTTGAAACCTGTAGTCTATGTCAGTGAATTGACTATTCCTTTTTCACCAGATATAATCCTTGCATTTTATGTACTGCTGTGATTCCCTTTTCTCAAAGTTATCCTTGGGAAGAGCAGCAAAGTGGCATCATATCATTAAAATTCTCTGAGAAACCTCAGGCATAAATTTGTCCTCAATTCCAGAGATAATTCATAAAAATAAGGAAATAGCTGGGTTCATCTGGAATTGAAAGCTCTCATTTTTGTATCTCTAGGTAACTGACTAGGCAACATTTCACTCCTGGTAATAAATGTTTCTAAGTCTCCATGTCTCGTTCCTTACCTGGGAAAGTGGGGAAGGAGGTACTTCATATTACCCCAATGGTCCATGCACTGGGGTTCTCTGTTGAAAGTTCTTAGGACATAGGTTGACTTGTTTCCCCCTTGGTTTCTTTTGGCTACAGAACAAACTGTTAAATTGTTCCAATTTCATCCAAGTTTCTTCAGTGTTAATTATGTATAAAATATGGGGGGATGATTACCTAAGGAAAAGTCTAAACTATTTAACACATTGACTCTGCATCTCTAAATTGTAATTTTATCCTCTAATTCACCAACAAGGCCAGAGATATCATTCAACCAATATTTTAGAGACATACCAACTTTGATAAAACAAATGTTAATATTTGTAGGAGGAAATTGAGATTGTAGTGCATACTGTTAAATGATCAAACTTGATAACTGCCCCTCCCCAAGATTCTGATATGCTTCCTCTCAGAAGACTGAGTATTGTCCCTTATGCCCCACTTGAGGACAAGAGGTGTAACCCATGAATTCATTTGTCAGTCAGTGTGTTTTATGTTTGTTAATTGGTAGTTTCATTTAGTTGTTATTTTCTCTGTATATTACAAGAGTTGTGACCTACCTCATGAGAGTACTAATAGATTTCACCATAAAATGAAAAAAAAAAAAGATTGGATAATATCTCATACCTGGAATTCATCACATGAATGTGGACATAGAGATAATGGGGCTTTCATGGGCTGTAATGGTTTATAGGAAGAAATAACTCCATTCAAACCTTTAGGTACTCCACTGAGTGAGAAAATGTATATTCAGATAAGTACACCAATTGGTGTATGATTTTGAAACAAAGATTGTAGAGAAAATTCCTCAAGCCAGGTTAGTAATATATCTGGTCCTGGACACTAGTTTTTTATGGGGAGTTACTGGACTCATATTAATCCATTTAATTCATAAGATAATTGTATAAATACATAAAAATATGTATCTACATGTATGCATATTATACATATATACATATATATGCATATGGACATACATTCACATATATATGAACTTTAGATTTAATCACATTTAATAAGTCTGAATTATCTACAGAATTTGTCACCATAAGTGTAAGTAATCATAGTTAGATGTTTCTACAATGGGGTGAGTCTTACACTTTTAATTCATATATTTTTAAATACATTTCTTTGTTTTGTATCTTCTTATGAATGGATTTCCAAGTATTCCTTTTTATGCCATTGGGTTTAATAAAAGTCAATTTCTATGCGAAGATGTGTAAAAATTGTATTACTCAGATTTTACACACTATTTCAAGAAACCAGTCAAATACTCAGTGGCTTGTCATACTAAGCATTTGTTCCTATAGTCATGGATGTTTAGGTTGAAGATATTTTGGATAATGCACACAGGGCTCAGCTGTGTGGTTCTACTGCAGGGATATGAATGGTTCTCCATTCTATGGATTGTGTTTGATCTGGGGCCAAGACAGTGTGTGGTGACTACCCATGGCACATCATTCTCATGGCAAGCTGTAGGAGGGTACAGAAGCCACAAACAAACAAATCTAAGTCCAGTTATTCTGACAGAATTGCTTATAATTTTGATTTATTCTTACTGTGGTCTTTGTAATTCTTTAAATTTCTACAAATCATTATTCTATTAAATTTTTAAAATACATGGTCATGTTGTTTCCAAATTATTCCAATTATTCCAATTATATTTTGGAATATAATTGGAATAATTGGAATTATTGGAATAATTTTGGAATAATTGGAATAATTTTGGAATTGGAATATAATTATTCCAATTATATTATAAATATAATTCCAATTATATTTTTCCATATTTGTAGTCTAAAAAGAAGTTTGTAATTTAATTTTGTATGAATTAGAAAGTAAACTTGGAGGGGTTTTCGACCTGTGGCTTTAACTCAACAGGTGGCATTCAATAGATATGTCTTAAATGAAAATAGAAAATTAAAGATAGATTACCTTAGGGGAAGTAAAAATGTTCTACAACAGAGCTTCTTAAACCTTACACAGCTCCTGCCATCTTGTTAAAATGGAGAGCCATGTGAGTAGGTATCAGGTGGAGACAGCTATTTCTCATTCATCACAAGCTTTCAGTGTTGTCGTTGATCCTCTGGCTGATAGACTACTTTAAGCAACAAGACATTTTTATATTAAGAAAAAAAATGCTTCATCCACATTTAGTTTTTCTTTTATCACGAAAGTCCATCATTGCCAAATTATTTCTATACACATGACACAATTTCCTCATCCTTCTGTTCCCTCAGTCGCTTAACAAAATCTCCTTGTTATGAATTCAGACCTAATGATGGTAGCTAGAAGTATATTCAAACATATTCTGGGCCCTTCCCCTAACTGGCCAACTTCTGAGAGATATAAAAACAGTGACCATCCCAGACTGTCTTCTGTCAGCTCCCCGTCACCACCGTCACTTCTGGAAACACATTTTCCAGAGCTCCCTTTCCTCTAGGGTTCCCTATGGAGTTGCTCACGAGGCACCTTACCCTAGATCTGGAGGTCAGAAGAGGAGGATTCAATGCCTTCCATCAGCACCTGCAGGCAGGTGAGTGATAAGTGAGGGGCCAGAGAATCACCTGGGGAGGGACTGCAGAGGCTAGAGCATCAGCGCCTCCATCCCTCACTCTCCTCAACAGGCCTGAGGACCACGTGGTTAGGCAGCCTGTATCTCCAATGGTATGAATTCTCTGATTTATGGGGGATCATCGAGGAATCACTGTATCTAGTGTCTGCTTCCATTATTACTATATCCCCAGGCCTTTGAAAGAGTGACATTTAGACATTACTTCCCTATACGAAGAATTCCTGCTTGGAATACCTAGAGTGGCTTCTCTTTTCTGTACAAACGCTGGCAGATGCCAACACCCACACTCCTAAGGTGTAACGATCTGGGGAAAGGGAGTCAGTCAGGGGGCCGAGGATCCTCCTTGCCCTTCTCCCAAAGCCTCCACTGACCTCCTAAGATGGGCTGCCTCTGAGAAACTGTCTGAGAGGTGCAGGCATCAGAGGAACAGCGGGAACGGCCCAGCCCCTCACATCTGCTTCCCTGGTGGTTTTTGCTCTGACCTGTAACACTGTGGGCGGGTAGCTGCTAGACTGCAGGCAGTAGTAGGTCCCAGCATCTTGAGGCTCCAGGCTGCTGATGGTGAGGGTGAAGTCTGTCCCTGCCATTGAACCGCGACGGGACCCCAGTTTCCAACTTGGATCCTTCATAGTCAGGAGCTTAAGAGCTCTCCCTGGCTCCTGCTGATACCAGGCTAATCACTCGTTAATGTTCTGACTGACCCGGCAGGTGATGGTGACTCCTTCTTTTGGAGCCATGGAGAGGACAGCAGGAGACTGGGTCAGCACAATCTCGCCATAGGAGGCTGAAACCACACAGGAAACATTAGCAGAACCTCAGGATATGTACGTGGAAGTCACCAGTATCTAGTTTGGTAGGACAGAGAATACTACCTATTTATTTTTAATTTTTTTAAAAAATAGTTTTTATTTGTTTAATTCACAGATAGAAATCACAAGTATGCAGAGAGGAAGGCAGGAGGGAGGGGGGGAGGGATGCAAGCTCCCTGCTGAGCAGAGAGCCCGATGTGGGGCTCCATCCCAGGACCCTGGGATCATGACCTGAGCCGAAGGCAGAGGCTTTAACCCACTGAGCCACCCAGGTACCCCAATACTATTTATTTTTTAAAAAGCCAAATTCATCTGTGGAAATATTCCCAATGAAGAAAGAAAAACAGGGATGGAAAAACATACCCCCCACTTTAACCTGCTTTGTCCACGTATTCTTACCTGGAACCCAGAGGAGCAGAAGGCCAAGAAGCTGTGACAGAGTCACCATCTTTTTGCTTTCTATGGGTCCAATGTGTTCATGCCACACACCCAGAGACTCTGTTATAAGACTCTGAGAACAGAAACACTTCAGATCTAAGAGGAAGAAGATATGCAATTTATGGGGCATTCATATTGCTTAAGTACTTAAAAATTAAGTTTGTCAGAAGAATCCCCCACCAGGCGCCATTCTTCTCTGGGTGTGTTAAATCTCCCTCTTCTGGCCATGTGGAGGTTTTGAAAGTGCTTACCCCATGCTGGGTCAAATACAAGGTCTACCAGCAGGGGGCATGGCATATGACCTAATGTAGTCCTCTGGTGGACATTGCTTTTACTGGCAGTGTAGAATGGGTCACTTCCTCATTCTCGACCTGGGCTACATTAACTTCCTACTCTCTGCCACAGTGCATCATATAAACATCCCCCTGAGCATCCCGCCAGGCCATACTCTATCAATTACATCCTGTTAATTGCACACGATGAGCAATAACGGTGAGAACTTTGCTAACTTTCGAAAACACATGTGCTCCAACAGTGGGATGCAAACCCTACAAAAATTCACACGCCGCCCCCCCCCATCCCTGGTGGCTATTTCAGGGCCCGATATCTGAGGAATATGGGCACATCCTCTCCAAGGTAAAGGACAAGTACTTGCATCTTGTACCTCCGAACACTGAGGTTGAAGGACGGTATCTTGTTGAGTGTTGAGTGTTGAGGCAACACAATCCACACTCAGATAAGCTACACCGTTCTGTTTTTTACCTAATTTTGAAGTCACTAGTTTAGAGTGGGTGCAGTGCCAGGAGGGACTCTGTATCAGGTTTACGTCATGATGGAAGTGGCCCTATCAGGTGGGTGGTACGTGCCACCCTCCTGTCATTGGGTGGTAAGTGCATCTGTGTCCGGGAAGGATGGTGTGGACACTCTGGCAAGCCCAGATGAAGACTCATAGCATGGACTTCTGGGTTCTTTGGCAAGACTTGGCCCTTCTCAAGAACAACCTATTCACTGTTGAACAAGTAGTTTCCAGTGTAGCACAGACCCCGGTAGACTTGTGTACCCCACATCAATTAACTGTGTGACAGAGCTGTTCGTCCTAAACCAGACATGTCAGACACACCAGATTGTCAGATTGGCTGGAGCCCAGCAGCAGTCAACCCAGGAAGGAGAAAGTATTTTCTTTGGACCCAGGCAGAATCAGCGGGCACACTTAATTTATGGGACAAGAGTTATAGATCTCCACAATACTCACCCCTTTGCCCAAACACTCTTGCATGAGCTCCTATTTTCAGCCTCATGAGACTTTATATTTAATGTATTTTCTTATTTCTGCATTCTTGCTGCTCCAGCCAGGAAGGGACCACCTCTCCCAAAATTAGCTAATTCCCAGAGGCAGTAAAAGACTTGCCCAAGGGCATACATTTGATATGCAAGCCAGACAATCCTGAGCCCCCATCCTTACTCTCTTCCTGTCAATGAGACCAGCAATCTCTGACATTTCCCTCTACCCAAATTCCCCCTGAATACCAGAGGACAAGGGACACACCTATAGTCTGCAGCCTGCTGAAATTTTCAAACTCTCCAATCATATGTCTAAGTAGCTTGTTGACTTTGCTTCTCTATTACTTCTCATGAAATACGCAGTAAAAAATACAGGCCAGCAGTACTTCTCTCTGCCTGTGCTTCTCACCTCGGTACTGCCTGTGTCGTCAGGTGGCGTGCTGTGCGTTCTGTTTCCAGGGGACTATGTGTATAGTAAAAACTTTTTACTGCATTGTAATAGCTTTCCTGTCTTTGTTTCTTACCACATGTGATTAAAGACACAGGGCCTGCCAACCAGCTAATAGTATAGAAAGGACTCCAGGTTCTGCCCAGGTTCGCATCAGATGTTGATGTAAGTTAAACTGGACAGCTCCCATACCATTCCATAATGAAATAAGATGTTTTTTTAGTAGACACTCAAAGAGCACAAGTGGTCATTGACTTAATGTGGGTGGGAAAGTGGCCTGAAGGAAGGATATGGATGCCCTGTTGGGTGGCTGGCTAGGAAGGGACTGGAAGGAGGAGAGTGAAAGCATAAAGGAGGAAAGATCAGAAGGAAGAAATTACCCAATCTAAACCAAAATGAAAAACTAAGCTAAAAACAAATCAAAGCAAAACAAAACCCGAAAACCAAAACTAACAACAATAAAACCCCACAGTATCTGGGATACATGGGACCAAACAAAAGATCTAACCTTTGGGCCACTGGAATCGTGGAAAGAGTGGGGAGAAGGATGGAGACGAAAAATATTTTGAACAATTAATTGCTCAAAAATTTTCACATTTAGCACACTCCCAACAGCTTAGTCCTGAAGAAATATATGTCAGGACACATGGAATTCATATTTCTGAGCACTAAAGAAAAAGGAAAAAAAAATATCATAGGAGGAAAGAGAAAAATCACACTTACTCAGAGAGGAAAACACCTCGAATGACAGAAGATTTCTATTCAGAAACCATGGGGACCAGAAGGAAATGATGTCAACATTTTTTTTCTAGATCTAATTGACATATAACATTGATGTACGTTAATTTTTACACAATGTGATAAGTTGATCTATGTTTATATTGTGAAATGTTTACCAACATTAGATTAGTTAATGCAATCTTCACTTCACATAATGATCCTTCTTGTTGTACTTATTTACATTTTTGTGGTGAGAACACTGAAAGTCTAGTCTCTTAATAACCTTCAAGTACAATATAATACTGTTAACTACAGTCTCCATGCTGTTCATGAGACCCTCAGAAATTATTTTATATACAGAAGTTTGTTCCCTGTGATCAACATCTTCCCTATTTATCTCACCATCCAGCCCCTGGCAACCACCAACCCACTCTCTGTTTCCATGTATTTGGCTTTTTTAGACTCCACATGAAAGTGATATATATGTAATATCCCTCTCTGTCTTCCTTATTTCACTTAGCATATTACTTTCAAGTTTCATCCATGTTGTCCTAAATGACAAGGTTCCCTTCCCTCTCATGGCTGAGTAGTATTTCATTATGTGCATATACATGTATAACACATCTTCTTTATCCATTTATCCATCAGTGGACACTTAGGTTGTTTCCATATCGTGGCTGTTTTCAAAATGCTGTAATTTCCAATGGTGCACATATATTTTCAAATACTCAGCAGTGGAATGGCTGGATCACAGGGTTGTTCTATTTTTAAGTTTCTGAGGAAACTCCATACTGTTTTCCATAGTGGCTGCACCAATTTACGTCCCCCAAAACAACACCTGAGGGCATTTCACCTTTTCCTCTCCATATCCTCTTTCTTAATATCCTCTATAACCCTTGGTATATCTTGCTTTTTTAAAAATTTTGATAAATAGATACTGAATTTTATAAAATACTTTTTCTGTCTTTGTTGAGACAATTACAATTTTTACAATTTTTACCTTTAATTTTGTTAATGTGATAATCATGCTGATTGATTTATGGATATTGAACAATCCTTGCATCTCTGGAATAATTCTTACTTGATCCTGGTGTATGATCCTTTTAATGTATTGTTGAATTTGGCTTGCTAACATTTTCTGGAGGATTTTTGCATCTATGTTCATCAGGCATATCGGCTTCCAGGTCTGGCCCTTCTGTTCAGGACCCTAAGAACTACAGCCTTGTCTCCCATTCCCTCCTGCTCGAGGCAGGGCTGACCCTCCAGAATGGGATCCAGGAGGGGAGGCAGATGCACAAAGCTTAGACTCCCTGAAAATACAGAAACATGACAATGTGGACATGCAGCTTGCTCCAAACTACACATAGGTGAACAAATGTTTCATTTCAATCCCTATTATTTGCCTTATAAATATGGCCCTCGTGGGGATGGTCCACTGGAAGTGTCCCCTGAGGGGAGGACACTGTGCCCTGGCCTCTCAGTCTATCTGGCCCGGCTGTCTTCACGGTGCTTCCCTAGCTGGTGAGGTGGGGTATTGTAAGTACCCGATATGAGATAAAGTGGCCTTATGCTCATTTTTCCTACTATTCTTCCCATATGTGTAGATTCCTTTCCTCTTTTGTTTCTATTAGTTTTTCTATAATAATAATAATAATAATAATAATAATAATAAAGATTTCTTTCCTTTTTGAAGCCCAAACAGGGCTCTGGTTTATCTTTTGTGCAGCATGGGAGGGGACTCTGTGTTGTGATAAGGGCTACTGATGTAGAAGTTCATCACACTAAAAAATACTTAGGCAGCAAGTCTACAATGGCTTTGACTACTCCACTGGGCGCCCTAGCCTACTTAAGTTGACACATAAAATTAACCATCATCAGGGACAAATTGAGGGGTGGAGTGATGGGAGAATTGACCCTTTGTGAGGGTGAGGTGTGGATCCCCAGGTGGGGTCTACCTGATACAGGCTCTATCTGGGTTTAGGAAATGGCTCATGTCATGAAGCAGTGCAGCGGCCACAGGGACCCATGAAACAGCCAGGGTGCCACATGACAGAGGAAGCCTCAGGCATCTGCCCCACTCAGAGGAAAGATGGCGGAAGTGTTGTACCTGGACTTGCAGTGCCCCTGAAGCCTCCACAGCCTCTGCCCTCGTGCTCGGTGTCTTAAGGGAATCCCACCCCTGTCCCCTTCCCTCTAGTTAAGAAGGAACAGTAGGGCGAGGAACAGGTGCAGGGAAGTTTATATGGTACCCAAGCAACCCTGTGCTGACTTCTCAAACCACTGGAGGGAACCGAATTTTCTTGAAGGCACCTAGATGTCATTCATTGGTTAATTCAACACAAAACACAAATATTGAGCTGAAAAGATAGAATAACTGAAGTCAGGATTCAGTCTTCCTCTAGGTCCAATGAGGGTCCCACATGTCTCCCTGAGTGAGGAAATTCTGAGCCTGTCTTCCATCTCTCATCTCTCTGGCCCTTGCACAGGCCTGGGACCTGAGCTCAATCTGTGCCATAATCCTTACCCATCTGCAGGAGAAAAATGGCTTCAGAGCTTGATGTTGTCCAGTCAGAGGTTTTGTAAAAAGCTGGGCCCAAAGTTCTGCACTTTCTTTTTGTGCCTTCCAATTCCTTTGCCCCTTCCTGCCTCTCATTATTTCTTTCCCAGCATATTTGTTATTTTACTAGGGTTATTGATATGAAGAGCCAAATTTTTCCTTTCTGGACACTGAACCCATTTAAAGACATTTTTTAATTGAATATGGAAATTCTTCATTTGATCTTGTAGCAGTTTGTCATTTTAGAACTTCTAGGTTGTTCTCAGAGCTTCTGAGATGACTTTTGGGTGTTCCTGTCATACAACTCTATTTTGGAGTTATTTTTGGCTCCTTACATTTCCACTGGGTACTTTCACAACCCACTGCTTATGAGATTTGCTTCTGTTCCCCTGACTGCTTTGCATAGGCCCCTCCAGGCCCAGACCAGTGGCTCAGGTTGTATAAAAGGGGCCTTTGCTACCAGAGCTGAGCTGCATCGGGCAGGCAGGGGCACCAAGATGGCGTCACAGAGGCAGGTCCTCCTATCCTTGTTGCTGTGGGTCTCAGGTGAGAAGCTGAAAAGTGCCATAATGCTTCTGGAGTAGTGTCATTTTAAACAACTTTTTAAGATATATACTGAGAAACACTGGTTATTTCCAAAATAATGTACTGCCATGTGGTACTATTAGGAAGCACGTTTGTAATGACACATTTCAGCATGAGGGGGATAAAGTGTGTCTGTATCACCATTTTTCTGATTGCAGGTGCCCATGGGGACATCACGATGACTCAGTCTCCAGGCTCCCTGGCTGTGTCTCCAGGTCAACGGGTCACCATGAACTGCAGAGCCAGTCAGGGTGTTAACAACTACGTAGCCTGGTACCAGCAGAAACCTGGGCAGGCTCCCAGGCTCCTCATCTATGCTGCATCCAGCAGGGCCACGGGCGTCCCAGACCGGTTCAGCGGCAGTGGGTCTGGGACAGACTACACCCTCACCATCAGCAACCTCCAGGCCGAAGATGTGGGAAACTATTACTGCCAGCAGGGTTATAACTATCCGCCCACAGTGCTTCAGCCTCGAACACAAACCTGTTCCCTGGGGCTGTGGTTCAGGGAGGCTTTACTGCACCAGCTGCTTCCTCCCCGCTCAGCCCTGAAACTGTCCTTTCCCCTATCTGCCTGAGAAGTCACTACTCTTTGTAGGGCTTGTAAGGCCCAGCAGAAAATGAAGGAATCTGGCTTTTCCTCCATTCCCCACCCCTTTTTAAAAATTATTTTATTTATTCATTTGCCAGAGAGAGAGAGAGAGCACAAGCAGGGGAAGAAGGAGGCAGAGGGAGAAACAGGTTCCCCCCTGAGCAGGGAGCCCAATATAGTACTCTTTCCCAGGATGCTGGGATCATGCCTGAGCTGAAGGCAGACACTTAATGGACTGAGCCACCCAGGCATCCCTCCTGCATCCCTTTTTGTGGGAGGTTAGTGAAGACAAATGTTGTGAAGATGTCTTAGGGATGCTATTGGGAGTTTTTGTGCCCCAGGAAGGGATGTGTTTCCCATAGTCCCACAGCAGGAGTGAGCCAGGAAGGTCTGTCTTTAGCCTCTGACAAAGGGCTGTGAAAGTTACACCCTGGGGATCAGTTCTCCCTTCTTGCTCCTCTTGGATTCTGGGACATTCTCTTTTACTTCCTTATTCCTTTTCGTCACCGTACATCACTCTCCCACTCTGATCCTTCCCAGGATGAAACCTTTGAGCTCTCCTATTCAGAATCTCCCACGTGGAAGGTAGTGTCCCTCTCACTTTTTCCTTCCATGGGCCCTGTTTCCCAGCCTTCCTGGGCAGTGTCCTGCACATTCATTTCTGCTCCAGCTCCTTTCCTACTTCCCTTCTCTCTCTTCTCCATTTCTCCCAGGAGTACTCATCCTCACAAAGGCCATTCCCTCATTCTTTTTTTTTTTTTTTTTTTAAGATTTTATCTATCTAGGGACGCCTGGGTGGCTCAGTTGGTTAAGCAGCTGCCTTCGGCTCAGGTCATGATCCCAGCGTCCTGGGATCGGGTCCCGCATTGGGCTCCTTGCTTCTGCCTGCCACTCTGCCTGCTTATGCTCTAACTCTCTCTCTCTCTCTCTCTCTAACAAATAAATAAATAAAATCTTAAAAAAAAAAGATTTAAAAAAGATTTTATCTATCTATTTATTTCTGGGGAGGAGTGGCCCAGGGAGATGGAGAGAATCTAAGGCAGAAACCCTGTTGAGTGGGGACCTGACGTCTGCTCTGTCTAAAATGCCTGAGATCATGACCTGAGCCGAAACCAAGAGTCAGACACTCAACAGACTGAGCCATCCAGGTGCTCTGATTCCCTCACTCTTCAACTCCGTCACTTTAGGAACATGGGATGCTGTGCCTCAGCACCTTGTTTCACCACTTGTCAACTTTTTCTTTAAAGTCGTCCCTTGGGCATTCAGGTCTAATCTTGTGACTGAAGGAAATCACGGCTTTAAGTGTGCCATAACTTGAGTCCCTTGGAAAACATTTCTTGAACATGTCCAATTCTGTGTGAAAACTGAGAAATTTCAAGCATCTTAGTATTATTTCCTCACCTCCTTCTGAAATACATGGGTTGGTGCGCTTTAGCTTCAGGAAGGACTGCAGCAAATCTGGTCGGTGTGCTCCAAACACTTTACCTGCAAAACAGCTTCTCTTAATAATTAGAAATCTACCCCAAGGATCGCTATTAAGGGATCCATTTCTCTCATTCAAGGTATGTTTTCTGAGGGCTTCCTCGTGTCCAGAGCAAAGACATCTCCTTTTGCCCCAGCTGGGAGAGCCAGGCGATAATCAACGGCATCAGTAAACATTTACTGCGTTGTGTTGCAGGGCTATAAGGAAAAGTAATGGAAGGAAGGGAATAAAAGCTTGCTGAGTAAGAATGAGCTGAAACTTAAAATCAGATGATGTATTGGTTAGCTAGCCTCATGTGATAAATCACCCACAAAATACAGTGGCTTAAAAGGGTAGCATGTTCGTCACGTTTATTGGTTGGCTGCACAGTTCTGTTAATATGGGCCCAGGCTTGATTGATCTTGATTGACCTTGGCTGGGTTGCTCGAGTGCTTAAAGTTGGCTGAGCCAGGAAGGTCAACGGGTGCTCCTGATGTAGAAAGGCTCACATTTCTTTCCTCTCTTTCACATTTCTGTGGTGATGGGGGGCATGACCATCTTGACCTAGGAAATAGGAAATGGCATACTTGGCTTTAAGTGAGGATGAAGGAGGAGCTGTTAGAACCTGAAGAAGGAAAGGGAAAGCATGAAGACTGATGAGACCAGGAACATGAAGTATGATTGTGGGGCAGGGTGAAGGGCCTCAGGAGGTAAGCGGTCATGAATCAAAGTTGGAGCAGTCAGGATTGCTGTGTGTTTTTCTCCAAGAGGCAGGTGGAGGTTTGGGACTTTGCTACATGAAATGAAACAATGGAAGGCTGAAGAATATCTTGTGTATAGGGAGTTGTTATAAAGAAGGATCATGGAATTTCAGCTGAAGAAGGAGGGAAATGAGATTATGAAGGGCTTAAAGACAAGAAAATATAGAAAGGTCAATAGATTCACTAAAAGCTAATTTTCAGAAAGCAGTAAAATTATGACTCTCATCGAGAGATAGTAATGATGAACACGTGTTGAATTATTTTACTCATATTCTGTGAAGGAACTAGGAAGATGTAAGTGGTTCAAAGGAAAAGTCAAAACACACAGATATATATGGAGTAAAGAAATGAACTGCGGAGAGAGGCAAGCTGGTTCTCCAAGGTGAGGTAAGATGTCAACTAAGTCACTACCAGACAGGACAGAATCACCCATCTATCAGTTACCAACAGTTTATAAAGATTTGAAAGGAGCTCAAAGATAATGACCAGGGTTGGACCCTGATAACCTGGAAAGGTCCGCTACAGACATGCCAAATTTCCCATGGAAACACAACATATATTTTTCCTATAGATTTCAGGTCTTACTGTAATGAAAGCCAGAAATTATTGGCGGTGGCATACCCAGTGGATTGAGCTGCAGAGATGTTAGAAGGGGTCAAGGATGAGATACTCAACTTTTTAAAAAAGGTTTATTTATTTATTTATCTATTTATTTATTTATTTGAGAGAGACAGGGAGAGAGACCACCTGAGGGCATGAGCAGGGGAGTGGCAAAGGGAGAGGGAGAAGCAGACTCCCTGCTGAGCAGTGCTCTATCCCAGGACTTGGGGATCATGGCCTGAGCTGAAGGCAGAGGCTCAACCACCTGAGCCACCCAGGAGTCCCTGAGATGCTCCGCATTTTAATGGTGGAGAACTTGTCATGATTTTCTGATGGCGCACCTAAGGCATGGCCATGAAAGTGACTGATCAAGACTGGGTGGGGAGGAGACAATTGGAGGAGGATCAGCCAAACAACTGAGAGAGCAGGTAATGGAAGGGTCATATACTGAGTACACTGAAACCACCAGGAACTGTGACAGGCTGTGAAAGGCTATAGGAGGCGGGAACTAAAATATTCCAGAAACCAGGAGAGACTTTGGGGCTGGCATTTGTCTGCAATAAGGAGTGATCCTAGAGTGGCGTAGTCTACCTATCTTGATTTCAAACACTGTTCTTCCACTTTCTAGGCAGGCTAGAAGTCTCGAAGAGGCTGGGGGGGGTGGGGCGACAGAAACTCAGTGAGCAGGCTGCCAGGGAAACACAGAGGCTCAGGATACTTTTAGAAGAGACGGGGGGGGGGGGGGGGGGGGGGGGGGGGTGGGGGGGGGGGCTCCTGTGCATCTGAGTGGTTCGGAGGGTGAATGTT